>CAKAKR010035028.1:0-23187 GCA_916700685.1 Adelosebastes latens | reverse complement strand
GTGTGTGTGTGTGTGTGTGTGAGAGAGATAGAGAGACAGTGACTTCGGCTAATGCAGTCTTAATAGCCACATTAGTTTCTCGTGCCGACTAAATCGTTTGAAGCAACTCAGACTAGAAAATAGGTCCATTAGGTCGCTATAGATCTCATCACACACACACACACACACACACACACACACACACTGAAATGAGATCTTGAAACCTGCGTGCACCTCCACACTTTATTCCCTCACAAATCACACCCCACACTAATGTGGACTTGCCTCTGTTTTGTTAATTTACACCCTTTTCTGTTCACACACCGTCCCACCGTCCCACCGTCCCCTGCTGCACCTCCGTCTCATTGAAGACGTTTTCCATCAGAACTAATTTGCCGTTGCTGCATTCACCGTGGCGGTGACAGGCTTTTCCTAATGAGACAGAGAGCTCGCAGTAATGGCAGGTGTGGGCCTTGAATCAGAGTTACAGTAATGAGATGAACAGGCCTTAGTGATCACAAGCAGAATAATAATAAAGTCCAGACGCAAGGGTGAGAGTAATGAGAGCGAAGGCCGGGACACGAGTCAGACGGACAGCAAGAGGAGAAGGTGCCTGCTGCTCCTGTGTGCAGCTTTTTGACTCTAACGAATCAACACGAGAGCATTCAGAGAGAATATTCAACTCTGGTAAATTACATTTCAAGTTTTTGAAGTGAAAGTTTGTTGAGCAGAGTACAGACATGCCTGAATGCTGAAGAGGTCTCCTTCACCACCTCCCCGTTGTGTTTGTTGTCGAGTTCTGCAGCGTGACTAGAAAACGGTCTTATAAATAGTCATCATTAGCGGTGGAGCTGCCGTGTTCCAGGCAAATTCCTGCCGAGCTGTTGGGCAGGAAGTTTGCCCTCAGTTATCATGTGCATGTGGCGTTTTGGTGATGGCAAATGGTGCAATGATAATCTCTTTTTATTATTAATATAGAGCCGTTATACACCTTTATGTGAGTGCACCTCGGTGGTGGAGCGAGCTGCAGAATCTCTTCTTATCTTTGAACACTAACTGCAGTCTTACCGAATTGTTTCTTAGCCTGAGCTCGTGGTTTTCAGGGATACACTTGTTTTTAATGTGCACACATCTTCAAATAAGTAATCCCTAGCAAAGAGCAGCAAAAATATTAAACAATATTTCAACATGTATTCATGAGATGTCAAACGATGTTGAGTTTAACAGGTAGAATTCCAAGTATTCCAAAATAAACCAACCCAAGCAGCTCATTAACATTATTATTATGATATATTATTATGATAATCAGTGTTTACTGTGTGTTTCTGTTTCTGTCTCACCACATTAGTAGCTGTTGTATATGTGGAATTGAAGCACAGTAACAATCTCCAAACAAGCATCACAACTTTATCACATGAAATATGACAACCTAACAATATTGATGATGAAGTATTCAGTATTTTCTGCTCTTTGGGTTCTACTTCTTAATTACCCAGGAAATATTGGGGCAGAGTTTAACACAAGCCTGGAGGCTGCTTCGATCTGTGTTCAGTTTCATTCTCACAGTTAGAGGGCACTGCTTTCCTCACGTATCAATACTCCAATACTATGACCAAGGGAGGACATTTCTTGAACTGTTTATTGATGTTGAAAACAATGAGGCAACCTCCCAACTAGTCTAGAAACAGTGCTATATAGGGCGTTGACAGAAGTGACAAACAATGTAAGGTGGTCGCGCACATCCAAAACCATAGTATAGGCCGATGCTGGACCGAAGACAGCACTGAAAAACATAGAAGAAGGTCCGGACACTGAAGCTCCCTTAGACTGCCATTTGTTGGCACATCTTAGTAAGTGACGTTTGAGCACAAGCTCTTCTTCAGACTTCATAAATCTGCACAGAAGACGTCATCTTGGACAAAAGTGAACAAGTGAACTAGAAAACAAAACAACTTATTTGTTTTAGGGCTGTCAATCGATTAAAATATTTAATCCCATTAATCGCTTGATTGTCCATAGTTAATTGTGATTATTCGCAAATTAATCGCACAAATGTTTTTATCTGTTCAAAATGTACCTCAAAGGGAGATTTATCAAGTATTTAATCCTCGTATCAACGTGGGAGTGGACAGATATACTGCTTTATGCAAATGTATGTAAAGATGTGTTATTGTAAATCAATCAACAACACAAAACAATGACAGATATTGTCCAGAAACCCTCACAGGTACTGCATTTAGCATAAAACAATATGCTCCAATCATAACATGGCAAACTGCAGCCCAACAGACAACAACAGCTGTCAGTGTGTCAGTGTGCTGACTTGACTATGACTTGCCCCAAACTGAATGTGATTACCATAAAGTGGGCATGTCTGTAAAGGGGAGACTCGTGGGTACCCATAGAACCCATTTACATTCACACATCTGGAGGTCAGAGGTCAAGGGACCCCTTTGAAAATGACCATGCTAGTTTTCCCTCGCCAACATTTAGCGCAAGGTTGGAGCGTTTTTTAGCCTCCTTCATGACAAGCTAGTATGACATGATGCTACAACCTCCGAAAGATCGATTGCATTAATGTGATAAAGAAATTAGTGGCGTTAACTTTGACAGCCCTAATTTACTTTCATTATTTTAAGGCGATTTTTCTGCTTTTTCAGTCTCCCCTTCCACCTCCAAACATTTCCAAACAGATGCTTTTTAATTATCGATCTGAAGTCCAGCTCTTCAGACGGGCTGTAAAACAACCAAAGGACTTTTAGTTCCTTGGAGTCTGGATAACAGTATCTGCCAAGTGCCATAAATATACCCGTAGATGTAAACATAATGCTGCTGCTGTTGGACTAGGACAACACTTTTTTGCAAATAGGGTGGGTCGGTGTGTGTTGCTCTCGGTGTAAACTCAAGGTCGGCCGACGTATTAGCGCCCTGACAGCAGCGGCGGTGGACTCAGCCAGGGACCGAAGACACGGTCGGCTGCTGGCAGGCTGCTCGGCTTCACCGGGTCTCTCTCTCTCTCTCTCTTTCTCTCTCTCTCTCTCTGCGTCTCTTTATAACTTTATTGATCTGGACAGAGCAGCGGAGCAGACAAGCCTATTACAGTACACGGTGTTGGCCACCGTGTTCCCTCTGTGGTCATTCAGCAGCAGAGGTGCAGCGCAGCAGCACAACCACCACCTCTGTGCTGAAGTACAATGTGCTGCCGTCCTCCGGCCAACGTTTTGCATTTAACTTTTAAAGCTGCCGCATTTAACTTGTAAATCATGAATGCATGCTCTGTATAACCAATGGGAATGTGTAATGTTTAATCATATATGTGATATACTAACCCTCCTTTCAGTGAGCTTGGAAACCTTCAGCTCCACTTCATAAATATTAACCCTTCTTCCTTTCTTCTTCTCTTCGTCTGAGCCGTGGCAGTTCAGCTTTTTATTTTTACTCTTTTGAAGATTTGTAAACTCTTATATTTTTTTGATAATTGCCCATTTTGCACTATTGCATACTGCACTATATGTGTTTGTTTTTAATGGTGTGTTGTGTCATGTGTGTTGTATGCACCTTGCTGTACTTGGGAGAAACCAAAGACAACAAATCTATGAATACACTAGAGTAAAAACTACAGAATTCCCCTCCAACATCTGGTGATGGTATAAAGTAAAATGGTAAAAATATACGTCAAAGTTGATGTACTTTCCACCTCTGGATATATGAAGTACTAATCCTACACCTGTAAGCTCATAAATATTGTTATCATTACAGTCCCTGCTCTATTCAAACGTGTCATGTTATTATTTAACGTCAGCAACTTCACTGTTCCGCTGGCTCTGCATAAAACTTTGGCTCCGAGTTGTATCGTAGAATAAGGCTACAGTATGTCAATTATGTTAGTGCTTCTTCAGCAATAACACAACATCCACTTTTGATGATGAAGTGGCAAATAAAGCATCCCAAACGGCCTCCACTTCCTCTCCACTCCCTCACCCTTTACATCCTCCTGAGGTGACTTCATGTTAGCAGAGCATGTGGCGGCGGTGGTGAGGAAGAGGAGGAGAGTTTTGGTCCTCTCCACAAGTCGTCTGTCAGCAGCCAGTGTGCTTTGGCGGGGCGGTTAAGCATAACAATTGTGCATTTTGCGATAAAAGCAACAAATTTGACACAGGTTTATATGTTATGAAAAGATATAGATATCGGGGTGCCGCCAATTTTCTTCATTGTTCTTTAGGTGTACAGGAGCAATTGATGATGATCTTCTCCTTCAGTTGGGCATATATCACGCTTAGTTAGTGATACAATCCAAAGTTCTACCAAAGTTCAGTATTAACTGTGATTAGAAACTACTGGTGGCCCAAAATGTATCCAGCGATATCTCTGTCAATCTTACTGCTAATGAAAAGATAAACACACCGATGGAAAGCTGAAGATCTTGCCGATCTAACGGTGTATTGGTTGTTATTCTATCATGAAGGTAAGGGTTTGAAGTGTGACCCTGAATTTACTCCTTTTATTCAGTTTTCGTGTTTTTGTCTGATTCATCTGATCTAATCAGCTTGAACACACCTTGCACATTATCAGTAGTCATAAAATCAGTTTTCTGCATCATTGTATAATATTTAGCGCCATTGGAAAAATGCCCGTCAAATAGGCCAGGGGCCGAATTGACAGCACCCCGATATCTATATCTTTTCATGACATATAAACCTATACTGTATCTGTACCAAATTTGTTGCTTTTATCACAAAATGCACAGTTGTTGTGAATATTTCAGTTTAGCTGCCCCACTACTTTGGTCCGCTTTTAGGTTCAATGCTTGTGGATGGTAATGAATTTAACACCCGTTTGTGGGTTTTGGATGTGATATTCATGGACATCCATCACTGCAGAGATTTGCTCCCATTCAGCCACAGAAGCATTAGCGAGTTCAGCCGCTTGTGACGACCGTCCACCTCTGTCTGATACCGCACTGTGTCACACCTGTCAAAACTGCACTCGGAATTCAATAAACTGAACCTCCGACTGTCAGCAGTCCAATCACACGCTCACCTGTTGCTCCATGCTGGTTCAATCCAAAGTCCCAAAGACGATAGAGTTACTGGAGTGACAGCAGCGGACTGAGTTTGGTGATCATCTTGTTTAGTTCCCAGTTGTGCACGAGGCTGGAGTCCGGCTTGTGGAGCTCTTTTTGGAGCTTGTGTTTTGTCCTGGAGTGGATTATTCCTCCAGGGAGTGAGCAGTAAACGTCCCTAACTGCAGCCTGTAAGACTGGCTGACCAGTTTATGGTTCTATGAGGATTAAAACGTGCATAGAAACAGGTGTAAATATGCTATTTGGACTGTGATGACAAGACTTCTTCTTCTGAGCTGCCTCCTGGTTTTGTTTTCTTCTCTTTCTGTTCTTTGGTTTAGCTGGTGGTGAATGTTGTTTTTCTAAACTGAGCTGAACGGTGGCAGCGTTTGAGGTTGGAGTGCCTGAAACTGAATTTGTGATTGTGTGGAACTCCCAGTTTATTTATTTTTTTCAGTCACATCAATGCAAAGTGAGCTATTGTTGAGATTGAAACTGGAGTATTTGTCTTGCTGTGTTGTTGTTTATGTTTTTCTACTTGATTGCAGTTTGTATTTGGAATACTCTTGCCAGACTCAACTCTGACTGTTACCATAAATACTATCAAACAGCTACACGCTGATGTTGGTTGACCAGGTCTGACACGCAGTCGGTGTTCCAGTTCAACTATGTCTCCTAAAAATTATATTTCCTGGTTCACGGTTCCTTTTTGTTGGTGTAGCTACGTATAAACACTGCATGAGACCAGCTTGCCTGGGTGAAAGTTTTGTGTTTGTTTGACCCATCCATCCACCCCGACCTCGTCCCTACTCAGACTTCCGCTGACTATCATTAGAAACGTACAGTATGTGCGATACATTAAAAACAAACATAATCCGGATCCTCCGAAACGTAATTGACGATGATATCCCATTGTATAGGAAGGTGATTTTTAGGAGACCAGACTGTCCAGTTCTAAGGTGCCAAAGGTGTTGAATGGGGTCGAGGTCCGGGCTCTGTGCAGACCAGTCGAGTTCTTCCATACCAAACTGGGATAATAATTTCTTTTGGCTTTGTGCACGGGGGAACAGTCGTGTTGAAAGAGGAAACACAAACTGTCAATACTTTTCTGTTTAATTTCAAGATCTAGATGATGTTCATGGTGAGTTGGTGCCTTTTTTATATTTAAATCTTTTATCTGATATGTTCCATTTCCTACGCCTCCTTTAATCTATTTGTCTGTTCTACTCTTAAAGGTATATTACACTAAATAAGCCAATGATACAGGGAAAGGAAAGACCGCAATATATGGAGGTAGTTTAGTGCTGGTTCTTTACACTTTCCTCCACCATGCACCAGTCGGTTGTGTTGATTCTTATTTGTTCAGCCTGGAGTTAGGAAACACCTCTAAATTAGTATTCCTCCCATGTGTTCACATGAGTGATGACATTCATATTTGTGTGCATTGCGTTCTGTTTCATTCTCAATATTTTCTCTGAGCTCAGATTTCCCATTTCCCCTTTTTTTTATTTGCATGGTATCATCTTGAGCCACGGCGGCAATTGCAGTTGTCTCCATAAAGCATCGTGCTCTGCGACTGTCTCTCTAATTAGTTTGGCGCTCTTCTTAACGACGCCTGGTTTTCTGCCAAAGTGCCAGAGCTGCGAAAAACCAGTAAATGAGCGTCTTTTGGCTGCCGTCCGGTCGTCCAGTTTCTTGAAGGTAACGTCGGGTTTTATGAATAACTCGCCCAGAACTCTGGCAGACGCCTTTTATTCACAGTGTGGTTATTTTCTTTATCTCTCATTAAAGAAAGCCATTTTCAAATATGTATTAGTGCCAACAGTGATTATATTTCTAAAGACAAATTTATTTGTGTGTGTGTGTGTGTGTGTGTGTGTGTGTGTGTGTGTGTGTGTGTGCCATTGTGTGATTACATGTCTGCGTTTTAGCGATAGAAGAAACACTTCTGTTGCCAAAATTAATTTTCTTAGTATTTCTTTATCATTTGATTGGCAGCAGAGAACACACTCCTATAAACACACACAGTCCTACTGTGTTTACTGTTTTACAGCTGTCTCAACAACAGTTTGTGTGTCTTTTTATCGTGTGTGTGTGTGTGTGAAATGTATGTAAATACAGCCCGTTCTCAGTGCCAGGGCGTCGGGACCGATGTTCATGTGCCGTGTTACCTTTCAATTCCACTCCACAATCATCTGTTCATTCGTGTTCCATGTTCACGACGTGAAGTCACATTTTCACTGAGTAAATGTAGTAGTTTTAAGCCCAGCCATGTTGTGTTTATCCTAAACCTAACTAAGTGGTTTTGTTGCCTAAACCTAAGCCAGTGTTTTTATTTAATTCACAACATTAAGCACGTGTTTACTATGACCGAAAAGTGACGCCGAGGGGTCTGACAATGGCCCTGTTCAGACCTGGTATTAGTCCTCAGTGATCGGATCACAAGTGGACAGCTTTAAGTACAGGTGTGAACGCACTCAAGACGCATTGAGGACGCATTGAGATCGGATCTTTCAGACCACTTTCAGAGGTGGTCTGGGCCACATATGACCACATTCTTTTAGCAGTGTGTACGTGAATGCGTCCAGGGCCACATTAAGGACCGCCTACTGCGATGTCCAGCTGGGTTCCGCGGGATCACCGCGCCCCTCAGGTGAACAGAAAGGCGAGCGCTCGTCTGCCTCGCAGCATGGAAACGGCGTCTTCGCTCTACTGTATTCTGTCGGGACATCAGTATTTTATTAAAATATATCTTGTTTATAGGCTAAATAGTCTACAGACTATCAGACTGGGAACAGGAAGTGCATTATTATCATACTGTCGGTGATGTGTCGGGTTTTTTGTTTCCGCCCCACTTTTTGCAGAGCTGATACCGCCCGACCGCCTTCACGCTGTCTCCTCGCCGCTCTTTGAAGCTCTGTACTCCGCTGTTGTCTGGCAAAGGCAGCGGTGCCAGTGGCGCGGAGGTCCCCGGGAAACCGCCGGTCCAATAACCTTTTATTTTGATGTTATAAAAATGTTAATAAAATGTACCTAAATTCACGATATTACCGCTGACATTCCTGTAGTATTACGTCACAACGTCTGCTGTAGTAGCCTGTAGTATGTGTTTACTACGGGTTTATTTGCATATAGAGCGGGGAAGTGAGATCGGATCACAAGTGGCCACTCAAAGACGCATGTGGAGACGCATTCTAATGTGAACAGACGTATAGAGCTGTCCACCTGTGATCCGATCACTGAGGACGCATGTTAATACCAGGTCTGAACAGGGCCGAAGAGTCGTGATGAGTTGGGATGAGAATGTGTTGGTAAATATACTGACTGAATATAGACTGCAGAAACACACACACATAGTTCACACATGGAGCAGTTCCCAAGTTGTATTATTCCTAATTAGAGTAGATAGATTTTGACCTGTGTGTCATTTGCTACATATTATTGACGGCATAATAATTAATATAAAATAGGTTTAATTCAGCACATTGTAGCGCCTCCTTCAGAATGCAGTCAGGTCAAGTGAAGTGGAAGGTAAACACTATATATGTCAACGCTATTTACTCGCCAAACAAAATTCGTTTACAGCAACCTATTTGTCTTGTTCTCACACAGAGCACAGAACTGCCATTAACCCCTCACTCACCCACTCATGCTAGATGGAGATAAGAACGACAATGAAGTCAGCAAACGTTTGGACTGATGGTGTCTGTTCTGAGGGTCAGGCAGACGGGACCTCCTGCAGGAATTAGAATGTGCAAATAAATCGGTTTAAACTGAGATTAGGGCTGTCAAAGTTAACGTGATAGTACCACATTCACGCAAAATGTGTCAGAGTGCAGATATGTAGTAGCATCATACAAAACTATAAAACCTAAGGAATCGGTACTAACCATGTCATAGTAGCTTAGCTCGAAAAGTGATAGATTACACTCCGAAATAACGCTAAATTTTGGCGAGGAAAAACTGTCATGGCCAATCTCAAAGGGATCCCTTGACACAGATCTGTGAATGGGTTCTATGGGTACCCACGAGTCTCCCCTTGACAGACATGCCCACTTTATGATAATCACATGCAGTTTGGGGCAAGTCATAGTCAAGTCAGCACACTGACACACTGACAGCTGTTGTTTACCATGTTATGATTTGAGCATCTTGTTTTATGCTAAATGCAGTACCTGTGAGGGTTTCTGGACAATATCTGTCATTGTTTTGTGTTGTTAATTGATTTCCAATAATAAATATATACATGCATTTGCATAAAGCAGCATATTTGTCCACTCCCATGTTGATAAGAGTATTAGATACTTGACAAATCTCCCTTTAAGGTACATTTTGAACAGATAAGAAATGTGGGATTAATTTGGGATTAATCACGATAAACTCTGGACAGTCGTACGATCAATCGCGAATAAACATTTTAATCGATTGCCAGCCCTAATTGAAATCTGTAGGGGCATTCTTAAGCCTCTGGAAGTTTACATGCATATTTCTACATCAGGCACTGACAGACACATTCAAGCCTATGTGTCTGTTTGAAACCCTATTGTTGGACAATAACATTAATATTGGACAATTCTGCAAAAGCCCAGATTATGTTAATTGTTATGTCAGTACACAATGGTATGGTTACATTTAGGGAAAGATTGTGGTCACTGTTAATCAAACGGTAGCCATTAAATGCATTTCTCCTGTGTGAAAGTGAAACTCGCTTCGCGCCCATCCATCTCCCCGACCAGCACACCGCCACAGGTCCATGATTCAGTAGCTGAGCTGATCTCGCTTCACCCACCCTTCTATTTACCGCTAAAAGACCCAGTTGGGAGTAAGCTAGTTTAGGCTGGATAAACATCACAGGATTTGTAGCTGCCTCCTCGGCTAACTCACTCATCAAACACAAAGTTGCATTCGACTCCGTATCGCCAGATCTGTATGCTGCGAGCAAAACCTCTGAGAAATGAGCTCTAATGTGGGATTTCAACCTTAATCTTCTAAATTAGCGGAGATAACTCAATAACGGTAAAAAAAAATCTCAACGCGGTCTCGTGGCTCTCTCCAGCTGTTTGCCTCCTCCGCTGCGGCAGGACGTGTGCCGTAAACATCGGGGCAATTTCTCATTCTTCATCTGTGCTGAGATGAATTCCAGAGGCCTGACTGCAGCCTGATCTGCTGCTCGGCTTTGCTTTTGTGTGCTAATGCCCCCCCCCCTCCTCGAGAAGGCTCAGGAGGTCTGTGTGAGGCAGCTCAGTGGATGTGAGAGACATGTTAATGTTGCACTTTACTCCTGAAATGATGGAGCAGCATGCTTCTATCTAAATCTGATGGTATCTCAGCCGTTGTTGGAGGGTTCTTTTGTTGCCTCACATTTCTCAGATGTGTACTGTTCAGGAAGAGGTGGCCTGCTTTCATATAAGTCTCATACAATGTTATTTCTCTGTTCAAGAGGGGGATTTCACCGGGCGATGGCCTTGGACTTGTTGCAGAGATTCTGGATCACTGTTTCTTTATTTCTGTTGATGTAAAAAGATTTTATCATCAAAACTTTTGATTCTGAATTCCCCGTCATTTCTCAAGACTTGTGTCACAATAGTGTTTCTTTTTGTTGGTATGATGAACATCTGGCAGTTTGCAAATTTCTTGAGATTGACATTCGCTTTGCCTCATTTCATCGTACAGGTGGTAGGAGAGATTCAACCAGGTGGGAGTTTCACTGACATGAGGCAGCACAGAGAGAGTTGTTGTTGCTATTTTGGTGAAAATTGGAGCCCAGTCGCCAGGAAAATCTTTTTGGCAGTGTACGTTTCTGCAAAAACAACGGAGACGATGAATGTCGATGTTTACGCATTCGGTCAGAGCAAGTGACGCAGTACAGCTAGAGACCGTTATTGAAAGTTACGTGGTATAAATGAAGTATAAGAAGCAAGAGATTCCACAAAGGGCGGGTGGGTCTAACAAACACAGGACATTCACCCAGGAGCTGACAGCTGTTCATGTCCCGGGTGAAACCAAAAGTAAATGTTGAATTTAAGCTTGTTATGTAACGTTACGTAACAAAGTCCTCTAAGGGCGGTTGTTGTTTATTTACAGTAGTTACGGTTGTGACGTTATGGTTGTGACGTTATTTGAACACAAACCATGATCTTTTCTCTCGCCTTAACCAAGTAGTTTTGTTGCCTAAACCTAACCAATCGTTTCATAACATTAACCATGTTGCATTGTGCGTTGCTGCAAGTGTGATACGAAGCTGATATGAAAAATATTTTTGGTTCAGAAATGTCGACATTGAACATATCCGTTGGCCTGCAGAAACACACAATGCCAACATATTTCCTGTTGACTGGGTTGCTTTGTGCCGAGAGTCAATCTTAGGTCTCAGAATCCCGTCTGTTTCTAGCGTAACGTCACTCCGCTGCCTCTTTGGTGAATTTATCAACAAGAGCAAAGTAAATAGAGCAAACGTGCAGAAATAATGTTTCAAATGTAAATGAACTTAAGTCAAAATCTGCATCAAACATGAACACTTGATCAGTAAAACGGTCTGCATTGATCTTTAAATGAATATGAGTGATTCTTACAGTATCTGTTGTCCGCAGCTGCTTTACGTTCTATTAAACATTTCTTCTTCAGTTCATTAAATCACTGCAGCCATCTGAAGACACCAGGACACATGTGTTTGAGCAGCGTTGTGCCAGTTCCATTATGCACGACCACTCGCTGTTTACCTTCATTAAATCACATGCAAACAACACCAGGCTGCTGCAAAAAAAACACACAGCATGCAGGTGGAGATGCCCACACACTTCATACACCCAAGACGCACCACTTTACACCATCATAAAAGTGCCCATAGTGTTCTATGTTAATAAGAATTCAATAATTATGAAAACGTGATCCTTTAAATCTTTATAACGTGACACACATGGTAAATATTGTGTCACAGATTTTCCCTTTTTTTCCTGTTTGGCACAGCAACCACAGATCACATGAACATGTTGAAATCTAAGAGAATATAATAGTAGAAAGTGATTTTGTATTTACACAGGCGTTATGAGGTTTCAGTGATATGTTGGTTTCAGACCCTGCTGCATGTATTCATTAATAATAATCTATTATTCTACTCGTACTTAACAAAACCTCAGTTCTGCTTCCCCTCCTTCATTCTTTCCTCTGTGTGATGACTCTCGATGAATGAGTGGACTTTTCAAACTATTGTACCGCAGACAGCTTGACTGCGCTCATGTGCTGCTGAACCTTCTGTAATATAACTCAGCGGATATGAGCCCATGGTGGCATTACGCTTTAGTGGACATACAATGACGGGCGTAATTTTCCACGGTGGGATTTGATTTCCACAGTGATCACAGAAAATATTGTCGGACAGCTTAATTAGTTTCATTCAGCTCCGTGCTGTGGACAGCGGCTCCTACGGTTTGCTGATAACACCGCAGCGGGCCGCTGGGTTTCTCACTTTTCATTTCAGCTTTTTATCAGACCGGCGAGAAAAACGGGAGGAACGGAGATCAAAAGATCCTCTTGAGTTTAATCAACATGACGAAGAAAATCTTCAACACCAGCAAGGACACGACTTGACGTGAATGACAGTTTAACATGAAAGCAGTACCGAACAAGATACCAAACAACAACAGAGAAATGAAAAGTCCCCTTGATAAGGAAAAAGAGGAACATATTATGTCACCCTGGACAGGTTAATACTGCACTGAGTGTGTGCAGTAGGCCCACAGGATGTATTACAGTGTCATACTCACAGGAACAGGTTCCTCTCTTTGTGCCTGCGGGAAGAGCGAAATTATCTTTGCTCAATATTTTATACTGTTGAGAATAGAAATAGAAAGAGAAAAAGAGCTGTTGCAGGGTTAATGTGGTGAAAGCAGGGAAATGAATACTCCTGCAGGACAAAATAGAAGGCAGCATCAGATACAGGGACACTGGAGTGAACTACTTTGTTCTCTTTGATCAGTTTTATGATTTTGTTCCTTGTTGTCGAGGGGAGGTGAATTTTTTCATAATTGCTATACAGCAAGTTTGTAATTGTGTCTTGGTTTGGACTTATTATTTTCTTAACCCACTGGTGCCCAACGATTATATTAATATGATTGGATGCCACACTGCATTGACTGGATAGTCTGGTACATGTCTGACTGACTGACTGTAAACATTACCAGTCTACTGAAAACCCGGATCAGTTGACATGAAAGTAAATTTGCATCGAGGATCCAAACCCAGCTCATTTTCTTCATTCCGAACATGCCCTCCTTCACCTCCGCTACGCTGACTACGACCTGAACACACCTCATTAAAGAGAGGATGTCAACAGCCCACTCCTCCACCACTGGGAATGTGTTTGGATATGCAGCTAACAAACCAGGACTTAATGAACAATTTGGATATTATGCTGTATATCATTTTCTCCAGGCTGCTGACTTCACGTGCAAATATGTAAAAAAGGTGTGACAGTCAAACTCCCCTGTTTTACTGTGATTGCATCTCTGAATGTTAAAGAAGCCTGTTTAATAGTCATATGTAGAATATTATTCATATTACAAGTCAATGCCCCCCAATCACACAGTGGGTGTGGTTCATGGGCCAGCGGTGAATCTACAATAAATATCATGTTTTAGTGTTACTGTATATCCCACAGAATCAATGTGTGTGTAAGTAACATAATCATGAACCAGAAAATATAAATAGCAGCAAATGCCGTGTAGGGAGGAGGTCGGGCTGGATGAGCGGGTCAAAACATACCAGACTTTCGACCAGGAGACTGGCGTTCTTGTCCCGTGGTTAACCAGAAGTCAGCGTTGATTTATTTCTCACATAAGTTACGTACTATAGACGCCACTTCCAGAGTTATTGTAAACCAAACCAAGATCTTTTCCTAAACCTAACTATGTAGTTTTGTTGCCTAAACTTAAGGAAGTTGTTTCCTGTGCAGACAAAGTTTATTTTGGAAAGACTGTATGCATGTAACGAGAACAAATTGTCACGTGTTGCTGGACATTCGTACGAAAATGAACAAAAAAGGAGGAATAACTTTTTCGTAAGATATCATACAAACTTCTCAACTGTTGTAGGAGAATACGTTGAACACAAACAACTTCATGCCACTTCCCCCTCTGGTCCAGACAGACAACGGTCATAATTCATAGAGCTGCTACATTTCCTGTCATGTAAATGTAAACATAATGTATAATGACACATACAAAGTATAAAATACATCACATGTTGAAAAATTTCATGAAATCCTCTAGCGGGTAATTCAATACCGCCGCACAAGGCACCCTTTTACGGCCGTAGGAGACACTTCCATAAACTACAATGTAAATCCATCAGCTGTGTTCACAATATCGTCACATTGTCACTGTAAAAACGTAGTCATTTTAAGCCCCACCATGATGTTTTTCCTAAACCTAACTAAGTGCTTTAGTTGCCTAAACCTAATCCTAGTGTTTTTGTTTAAGTCACAACATTAAGCACGTGTTTACTGTGACCGAAAAGTGACGCCGAGGGGTCTGACAAAGTGTCAGTTTGTGATGAGTTGAGGAAGAGAACGTATTGGCTCTCCACATGTTGTCTCTCCTCTTCAGCTTTCTTTAATAACTTTGGTTTCAATCTCTCAATGCAGAGAGACGGAGAGAGAGAAAGAGAGAGAGAGGGAGAGAGGATTAGTGCAATGATGTGTAAACTTTATGGAAATCAATTTAACAGCATTAATGGAGAGATAAAGACTTAAAGATGGCCGCCACACAGAAGAGGAGCACAACCAGCTCTCTACCAAACACGCTCCTTTCTTTAATTTTCTGTCTTTTTCCTGCCATCTCGACAGTCTGTCCTTCCTCCTCTTCCTCATCTTCTCCCTCGTAGAGCTCAAGTAGAAGCAGCAGGGAGAGAGCCGATAAGGCCGGGGCCTTGTAAGCTCGTATATCTCCACAGACAGACAGGATTTCCTCCGTCTGGTTCGGGTGACGCCGGTGTTGAATCTCGTCTTCAGAAGAAGTCGCTCGAGGGAGAAACCAGTAAAGCTCCACCAGTAGCTCCCAGTATATACTTCCCAAAGCTTTCTCTCAGAGCCAGGTTTATCACCGGCTCTCCGTGCCGGGGAAGAAATATGATACTTCAGCCAGTAAACACACGGTGGTGTTGCTGCTGCAGTTCAATGTTCTCGGCTCTTCATTATACGTGTGTTTACTCCATCTGAGGTAATGGGCTGCTCCTATTGGTTAAAGCCTTTGCAATGTGTAATCCTCAGGGACCTATCAGAGCTCAGCGCTGTCTGGGGAGCACCGGGCTCAATGTACTGATGCACTCTGGGTAGTCCGCCGGGAACTACTTTTTTTTGCTGTTGTGGGAAGTCAGTGAAAATGAGGTGTGTGTGTGTGTGTGTGTGTGTGTGTTTGCAGGTGTACATGTGCTGAAGGCCGTTGAGACCAACATACATGTTGTGTTCTTCTCTATCTTTACCATCTGCAGCTGATAATTACTGGGTGGGTGGGTAGATACCGTAAATAGGTAGAAAGAAAGGTAGGTAGGTAGGTAGGGTGAAAAATGATAGATAAGTAGGTAGGTAGAAAGATAAGCAGGGAGGTTCTAGGGGTGGGAAAAAAAATTGATTCACCTATGTATCACAATTTTTTTTTACAGTTTTTTTAAATTTCAATGCCAGACTCGATATATTTGCTTCGTTTGAGTCTATGCAGAGGTAGAAGGAAGTTACCGCTTTTATTGTTGTAGTCTGAGTAACGTGACGTCATATCCGTTCTGTATCCTTCAACCAAACCTAAACCTAAAGAGACTGTAGTTGTGTTGCATAAACCTAAAGTAGTTGTAGTTTTATTGCCTAAATTTAAAGAAGTTGTAGTTTTGTTGTTTAATCTTAAATAAGTTGTAGTTTTGTTGCCTAAACCTAAAGAAGCCTTTTTGTTTTTGTTTAAAATGTGACGTTTCATTCAGTTTTACATGTTAGAACATGTTTTACTTTCACTTTTACAACATGATAGGTATAGTAGGCCCCTAATGACCCACATCTATGGTGCTTATAGCGACTGATAACGCCTATTTAATGGCCTGATAGCAGTCAAATCATGTATGTTGGGACCTACAGTCCCTCTGGGTATGTTTCCTTTTTATTTTTTTTATTTAGCAATTTCATATATACACATATACACTCACCGGCCACTTTATTAGGCACACCTGTTCAATTGCTTGTTAACACAAATAGCTAATCAGCCAATCACATGGCAGCAACTCAATGCATTTAGGCATCTAGACGTGGTGAAGACGACTTGCTGAAGTTCAAACCGAGCATCAGAATGGGGAAGAAAGGGGATTTAAGTGACTTTGAACGTGGCATGGTTGTTGGTGCCAAACAGGCTGGTCTGAGTATTTCAAAAACTGCTGATCTACTGGGATTTTCACGCACAACCATCTCTAGGGTTTACAGAGTATGGTCCGAAAAAGAGAAAATATCCAGTGAGCGGCAGTTGTGTGGACGGAAATGCCTTGTTGATGTCAGAGGTCAGAGGAGAATGGGCAGAGTGGTTCGAGATGATAGAAAGGCAACAGTAACTCAAATAACCACTCGTTACAACCAAGGTATGCAGAATACCATCTCTGAATGCACAACACGTCCAACCTTGAAGCAGATGGGCTACAGCAGCAGAAGACCACCTGGTACTAGCAAGGTGTACCTAATAAAGTGGCCGGTGAGTGTATATTTGAGGCATTCGGTTGTTGTGTTGCTGAGTTCGGTGTGTAACACGGTGTTAGAGTGGTGGAGCTGAAGCAACACAGCGACTTCCTCCGTGCACGCTGGCAGAGATTTGAGCAGCACAGGTTAAACCCAAGGTCTGCAGCTCTGGATTGTTCAGTTTAAAAGACAAAGTGCATCTTGATGACTAAAGCTGTTTGTAAACTCTTTCTTGGCAGGTCCACTAGTGTGGAGGCTAATGCACATCTCACTTAACACCATCCAGAGTTAAACAGTGAGGGGATGAGACAACCTGTTGCTTTGTAGCTGCCAAAAAGACTCTGGAAACATGCCTGCAAGCTCTGTTTGGATTATTGAACAAAACACATTAAGAATTGAAGACAGTAGCTGCTTTATTAAACCATCTAATGCATGATGATGAAATTATTAATACAGGTTCTTCACAAGCCAGTATTTTAAAAAGGAACCAAAAATCAACCCAAAATCAGCAACTTAAGAATCAGTAACTTATTGAACAGGGTGTCCTGTTCCTCTAAGTAGTTTTACTAGCGTCATTTTAGGTTTAGGCAACAAAGCCAGTATAGTTAGGTTTAGGAAAGAACTACATGGTTGGACATAAAACTACTACATTTGTACAGTGAAAATTACACTAAACATTGTGAGTATGGGACATAAACGACCAGATGATTGTAATGTGTGTAACGTGTTTATTGTTGCTGCGGATGGGTGTACATTGTAGGTAATGGAACACCCGGTGCATCTCATACCGGCGCTTAAGGGTGCCTTGTGCGGCGGTACCAAACGCCGACGGCTGTGACAAAGCATCAATCTTTGACACCCTGGGAATGAGAACGGGCTGACCTAGCCAAGTCAATATTTTCCTAAACCTAACTAAGATGTTTCCTGTGAAGACGGCAGTTTATTTTGAAAAGACTGTGTGCATGTAACGAGCGTAAATTGACACGTGTTGCTGGACATTCGTAGGAAAACGCATGAAAAATGAGGAAAAACTTTTCGTAAGATATCATATAACCTGTGACAATTTAATTGTCTCACAACCAGAGGGCTACCTCCGGTACTGAGAAGTGAAGCCAATGCTGAAGTGCCTTAAACCTGCATTATCTCTAACAGCTAGCAGGGGGCGACTCCTCTGGTTGCTAAAAGAAGTCTGATTGTATAGAAGTCTATGAGAAAATGATCCTACTTCACACCTGATTTATGACCTCAGTAAACATTGTAAACATGAGTTTATGGACTCAATCTCTAGTTTCAAGTCTTGATTGGTTGTCCGTGTTTTCGTCTTAGAACTTTAACCCTTTCACAGTCATGGAAGTTGATTATAACTTTTTTTGTCTCCTAAAAATGTCTTATTCAGTGTTCGGTTGCACTTAGCTCCGCCCTCTCGTGTCACTTCTGGTTGCAAAAAAACAAGATGGCGACGGCCAAAATGCTGAACTCGAGGCTTCAAAACAGCAGTCCACAAACCAATGGGTGACGTCACGGTGACTACCTCCACTTCTTATACAGTCGATGCCAACAACCATCAGAGCAATTGCTTTAATGTATTAAAAAAACATTTAAAAAGTCCTATTCAGGCCAGTATATATTCTGGTACTTTCTCCAGCCACAGCCACAAATAACAGCAGCAGGAAGCCAAACTGTTATGACATCCCGACATCTCACCACGTCGTGTGATGTATGTTGTTTGCAGCTACAGCAGAACTGATATTCACAGGCTGAATATGCAAATGTGACAGGAGAGGAGGAGGACTAACAGCCATCCTGTGTGGGATTTGATGTGTTGTGATGTTGATTACAGCATCCCACCACTTCCCTCTCTCCAAATTTATCACTGCTTGATGATACCCCCCCTACACACACACACACACACACACACACACCTCATCTCTCCATCTATCTCCCATCTGTTTCCCCCTCTCTGTCGTATTTACTTTAGCTGAAGATGCAACATGAAGCGGCGGTGTTGTCGGGGAGATCTCTGATTGCAGCATCCCACCACTTTTGTCAGTCTCAATTCATCATTTTCTCCATTTCTCCATCGCTCCATCCATCCATCCATCTCTCTCTCTCTCTCCTTCTGTCTTTACTTGTTTATTTACCAAGAGGAAGATTCGATATGAGGAAGAGATGGAGCCGGTGTTTGGTTTGATGCCGATTGCAACATCCCATCATTTCTGTCAGTCATAATTTATGGTTTCATACGTTTCACCCCCCTCTGCTCTCACTTTCTCCGTGTCGCTCTCATGTTGATTTAGTGAGAGGAGGATGTGATGAGAGAATTAGCTTTGGCTGATGTAATCTTGTGATGTTGATTGCAACATCCCACCACTTCTGTCCAGCAGAATAAATTATTAGTTGATCATATGCCGGCCCACTTCTCTCTCTCTCTCCCTCTCTTTCTGCCTTTCTGTTTTTCTCTTTCTCTCAAGCACATTATATTAAAACATATTCTCACTAAACCAACTTGTCTAATACAGACACTCTGTCAGTGGTGCTAAGCTTCAAAGCACAACACTTTACATACCATTTTAGCCACCACGATCTTTTCCTAAAGCTAACTAAGTAGTTTGTTGCCTAATCCTAACCAAGTCTACCTATGCCTACACCTTACTAAGTAGTTTTATTTTGAAAATGACTGGACCAGAAATTGACACGTGCAAAAGCACGAAAATAACATTGTTGAAAGTCGTGCTGAGCGTCACGATAAAAAAAAGGGAAATTCATGTCAATGTACACGAATCAAATAGCACATTTTGGGACTATTTCACAAACTGATGTGAGACTGTGTTGTAGTTGTAGCAGTATTGGACCAGGTATATTTTTTAGCTTTAGAACATGGCTATATAACAAAATACAGTTTTGCCAAAGCAAGTTATGTAAGGCTTAAAATGTAAGCCTAAACATTTGAACAAAAAACTAAAAAGGCATGTGTAACATGTTTATATAAATTTAGTATACTATAGAATACAAAAAGTCAATTTACCATGTAATTGTCTGAGAGTTCATCACTATTAGAGATACCTTTGCTCCACTGTTAATATACAAATATTGATTAAACCAGCCTTAAAGGAACCGTGTGTAGGATCTGGTGGTATATAGCGGTGAGGTTGCAGATTACAACTTCTCCTGTGTGCCAAGCATGTTGGAGAGCTACGGTGGCCGACGTGAAAACATGAATGGCCCAGTTGTTGTAAGAGTAAAGTGCTTAGTGTGTGTGTGTGTGTGTGTGTGTGTACGTGGGAAGTGAGAGGTGAAGCAAGAGAGGGAGAGTGGCG
This sequence comes from Adelosebastes latens, assembly GCA_916700685.1. Classification (NCBI taxonomy): domain Eukaryota; kingdom Metazoa; phylum Chordata; class Actinopteri; order Perciformes; family Sebastidae; genus Adelosebastes; species Adelosebastes latens. The sequence goes on along the minus strand of CAKAKR010035028.1, from coordinate 3,128 downwards.
GTGACGGGACCGAGTAACGTTTTTGACTCCGGTCCAAGCAGGAAAAGTTAACAATCAGGTGTTTGCTGAAAATTGTGGTCAAAAGAAAACAACTGAGTGTTAGTATGCAGTAAAAGGTAAAGTATCAGTATGCAAAATATGTTCTCTGTTATCAAAGTCAGACACTTTGTGCACCCAAACATTCACCCCAATCTCCTCTCCATGGGCTTTTTCGGGTGCTGGAATGTCAAACTACAGTCTTGAATACACCCCCCCCTCCCCCCTCTATGTCTGGTTTTGCTGACCTTAACTTTAATAACTTTATTTTGCTAACTTTACCTCTCGGTGAGGTCATTTTTTTAACCTGTCCATATACTCGTGTTGCTGCAAGCCCTCAGCTCTCTGAACTAAATAAAGGGAAGTGAACATCTTTAGAGATGATGCTCAGCGCTGGGAGTTCCTCCTCACACTGATGCTCTGTTTCACATTGATCCTGTTGTTAAAGCTGCACAAACTATAAAATGCATCATCTCAACAAGCTGAAAGTGCATTTTCTTTGAGTTTCTGCAGCAACACGATCGAAGTGACCATTTAAAAGTGACTAATGTTTGAGCTCACGCTGTGTTTGCACAGCTGTGTGTGTGTTGGGAATCATGAATCGATGTATTGCACTGGTTAAATTACATTGAACTTGGAGTTTATGTGCTTGCAACTGTGCGTGTGAACATTATGGATGCATCCAGTGTATGTGGGTCAGCATGGTTGTGTGTGTTTTTATTTTCTACTCGTTCTTTCGTCTTCGGCCAGGCGACCAGCAGTCTTGGTTGGAAAAGGCTCTGTATTTCTCTGGTGGTTCATTAGAGCTCTCTCTCTGTTTCTCTGTTTCTCTGTTTCTAGCAGCTGAAAGTGGAGGTTTCCCACTCTCGTCAACATATTGTCTGATAAGAGAAGGATGGAGTTTACTGGCTGTGTGTGAAAGAGAGACAGAAAATGGGGGAAACACATAGAGGATATTCTAAATTGCCCTCTTTGTTGGTGCTGCATGTTGCTGTTTTACGTCTCAGTTAGTGTAATAGTGTTTTATATTTGTGTGTTAGCTTTTTGTTGTTTTTTTGTTTGTATGTTTTTTTGGCTCTTTAAACTATAAAAACTCTACATAAAAAAGCAATCCAGTCAACAGAAATAAATAGTGGCGTTGCATGATTCTGCAAACCACAGATATGTTGAATGGCGACGTTTCTTTACCAAAAATATCAGCCTCATATCACGCTTTAGAGAAACGCTCAACGCCACGTGGTTAACGTTGTGAAATGGTTGCTTAGGTTTAGGCAACAAACCACGCTACTACAGACGTGCAATATTCACATCTCTGCGAGGCCAAATGCGACACTAACACGCTATCCTATGGGGGATAGGCGGGCCTATTACACGCTTTGGCGTGACGTCGGGTTGAAAATGACTGTTTGTTACGATATTTAAGCTAAATTAAAATAAGTGAATGCTGACTTTTGGTTTCACATGGGACACAAACAGCGGTCTCCTGGGTGAAAGTCACATATTTGTTTGACCCATCCTCCCCGACCTCGTCCCTACGTGGACTTCTGTCATTAGAAACTTTTTTGTGATACCTAAAAAATAAATGTAGTTGCAGTTTTCCTTTCCTGGCTTCTTTCACCAGCTCTGTTCAAAATGTCTGACTGGAAAACTATTACATAATGAAGAGGGCACAGCTCAACGCTATATAAAAACTACTGAAATGCATGCACTGTAACAGTCTGAATGACAGAAAGAAAACATTTATGGGGAGATAGATGAAGCCAGCAATGTTCATCTTATGGTTCATATTCCATAACTAAAAGTGCTGCTCTAATAATGGCTTTACAGGCTCCCGGTAGGACTGACAACACGTAGCTTCCTTATTGTATCTTTAAGTGAGCTCACGGTGAAACTTCCACACCGGCACCTTCTGAGACTCACACATCAACTGATGGTGAATTATTGGCACAATTAGCAGCAATGATTATTATCCTGATGTATAAGAAAGTAGAGCCGTTTCCAGTAAAGGTTATTAACGGTGTTCAGCGAGCGTTGAACAGTATAGCTTCCTTTTGTTTTGTTCATCTCCATATTTCTGTTGTCTCACTGGAGATCATTAGATCACAATGAATTATTATTTTTTCCTCTGTCCTGTTCAGTGTGTGATTATTTTTTCTTTTTTTTATCATCAGTAATCATAAAAGTGATCATTACTTTCTAATGGAGCAAGGAAGATGTGCCATTTGTATAACGGTTATTAATGACACTCATATTGTTTCTTAAATAAAAGTGTTGTAGACCATCAGAGAGGCTCCGTTATAGCTTTTGGCAAACAGAAAACATCTCAGAGAGGAGGCTGTTGACAGAATTTAAAGATGAATCAAAACACATTTCAGTCACAGAAGTTGTTATTTTAACCGTAACCACTGTGTGAACGTTGTTAGTCACATTCCTCCCTGCATGGAAGTCATTTTTGTGCGTCTCTATCTGTGTTGACTTTCTTCCCTAATGTTTCTAATATTTTTTGAAACACACATAATCAGACATAAAAATACATGCTCACACACATGCATATAAAAAAGACAAACTTCTACACACACAGAGACATGGCTGTGGCCATCTGTTGATCTACAGTAGATCAGCCTGCTGGTGGGAGCAGCCTCATCTCTTCCTCACACACACAAGCTGAGATGTGCCGGCGTCTCGGGGCCGAGCATGACGAGGTGTCAAAGTGTTTCGCTCTGCCTGCCAAGTCTCTCTCTCTCTCTCTCTCTCTCTCTCTCTCTCTCTCTCTCTCTCTCTCTCTCACCCTTTCACCTCCCTCTGTCTCCTTCATCCATTCTTCCTTCTCTACATGTCACTCCTCCTGTCCTTCTCCCTCCCAAATGATAAAATCATCAGATCTAAACTGACACATTTTTAATAGTAATTAAAGTTGCAAATTATATTTAAAATTAAATTTTACTCAAAACTACATTTATTACGCTACTTCAAACGTTGTCCCTCACATAGACGCTGATTGGGTTGTCCAAAGCATGAGTCTATACAGCTTATAAACTGCACGAAGTCCGTTACATAATAATAGGACCAGGGCTGTCCTTGACCAAAGAAAT
>CAKAKR010035027.1:0-10993 GCA_916700685.1 Adelosebastes latens | reverse complement strand
TGTGTGTGTGTGTGTGTGTGTGTGTGTGTGTGTGTGTGTGTGTGTATGTGTCTGCCTAATATGGGTACTTTCACGTTCGATGTAGGCCTACATTTTGCTGTTGATACTTCTGTACTTTTACTAGTAATGGAGTAGTTTTCCATTGTGGTATGGCTACTTTTACTGAATTAAATTATCTAAATACATCTTCCACCACTGTGCACTGCGTAACTACATGTATGGTCACAGTGGAGTAGCGCTGGTTTAATGGGCATCAGAACAAAAAACAAAAGATCACTAGATGTAGTCTGCTGGCATTGTAAGAGATAATATCCGTGAATCCTCAATCTTTAGATGTATGCTACACCACTGTTCGCGCAAGTACTGTGTTTCTAATGACACTGTCAATATAATATTACTTAAGCTCAGTAAGCTGTAGTGGTGAAAAGTAACTAAATACATTTACTTAACTAGTGTACCTAAGTACAGTGAAGTTATTGTACTTTACTTTAATATTTTAATTACATGCAATTTCTACCCCACTACATTTCAGAGGGAATATTGTACTTTTTACTACACTACATTTATTTAACAGCTATAGTTACTTTGTAGATTAAGATTTTTAAAACCTATAATGAGCAATAAAATCCTTTGTTATACAGTAAATGAAACCACCCCACATAAATACATTTGGTAAAATTAGCTCCACTGCATCCAGCTGCAACATTAAAATGCAGCTTACATGTTAAAGAGACAGTGTGTAGGATTTGGCGACATCTAGTGGTGTGGTTGCAGATTACAACCACCTAAGTCAGACGGCGGCTGGCGGTACCACGGTTTTGCACTCTGCAGCTCACGTTACTGCAGTTTCACAAGCGTTTCAGAGAACGGTGACCCCAACGGCTCTCTCTAGAGCCAGTGTTTGGTTTGTCTGTCTGGACGCTTAACGTTTAACGCTATCGGTTAAACACACGGCCTGTTGGAAACTCGCTAAAGTTACGCAGACTACGTGTGCGGCGGCGAGCACGAAGCCTCCGGCAATGCTAGAGCTGCTAACGTAGCACAAATACACACACTGTTGGACACTCGCTAAAGTTATGCCGGGCAGACAAAGTGTTGTTACGCCAGACACACAGCCTGCTAAACTAAACTAAATGTGCGGTGGAGACTTTTACTGGGAAAGTGGCTACATGTCCTTGACACTACACGCAGCATCGTAGCTGCTAAGTTAATGCTCCCGGACGGGTGAACTGGGGACTCCCGTCAACGAATATCTGTTGTGCTCCTGCAGCTGGTACGAGGCACAAATCTTGTCGGTTAACGGTTAATAATCGGTTAATGAGGGTCGGTTATCGGTCAAGACATTTTTTCAAAATGAGCATCCCTACAGGTGATTATACACTAATGAAAACATAGTTATGAATATTAAATTCCATTTCTGTTAATAGATCCCCCAAAAATGTTACACACTGTTCTTTCTGCATCAGTAATAATGTAATATACTAGAAGTGCACTCAGAGAGCGCAGTCCTCCGCCAAGGCAGGTACGTCGCCACTCCCGTCACGGGCTAGATTTTCTAAAGCCTGTAAAAAGAGCCATGAGGAGCTGCAGAAGTCAAGTTATCTCTCAGAACACTTGAATTACAATATGCTGAAAGTTATTATGGAATTTTTACCCATTGATGCCAAAAATATATACTGCCTACTGCCACTTTAAGTACATTTAACTTATTATACTAATATATTTTTTTATTTGAGTTGAATACAGGATTGTTGCTCTTAATGGATTATTTGTGGTGTTATTACGAATTACACCGCGCGGCGTCGGCGTGCGCGCACGTATACTCAGTGTATGAATGTGTGTGTGAATGGGTGAATGCTGACATGTACTGTTAAGCGCTTTGAGTGGTCGGAAGACTAGAAAAGGGCTATATAAATGCAAGTCCATTTACCAATATGCTGAAAGGTTATTATGGAATTTTTTACCCAACGATGCCAAAAATATACTGCCTACCCCCACTTTAAGTACATTTAACTTATTGTACTAATATATTTGACTATACTATAATATATATTTTTCAGTTCAGTGATTCAGAGTGTCCTGTTGTACTGCATTACAGCCTGGCTCAGTAGTATATCTATAAAACTTAAAGGGACTATTTGTAACTTTCAGAAATGCTTGTTAACAGCGACACTTGTGGCCGTTAAGTCAACGAAAGTCAGCATCAGGCTCGCGCTTGTGCTCGCTCTAAATAGACGTGAACGAGCATCGCTCAAAACAGTGAGGCGACACACGTCAGTTAAAACCACAATATCACTCTATATTTCACCTGCTTGGCAGTAATGTTAGCTGACCAGACGAAGGTCTCTCCATGAACATGATTTAGATCTGATCCTAGTGTTGCTGAAGCAGGAAAAGTGGGTCGGTGCCGGGGCTGAAGCAGGTAGAGAAACGTTATCGTCTCCCGATTGCGCCCGCAGGGAGACACCGGCACCCGGTCGGAGACGATAACGTTTCTCGCTGCGGAGCCCCGTCACTTCACAAGACACGGAAAACCTCTGTTGGTCTGGAGGAGCTGCAGCATTTATTCCTGCACAAACGTCCACTGTACATTCACTAGATATTCTCAGAGCTACGAAGTCTTCTGCAGTGTGTAGTGAGTGCGCATGCACGTCTAGAGGTGGAGCGAGACAGCGAAAACGGGATCCCGACCCGTTAGATTTATACGCTTAAAAAGTTACAAACAGTCCCTTTAAGACATAATTAAAACAGTTATAAAAACATAAAAAACATTAAGATTAACAGAAGTCTAGTTATCTCTCTGAACACTTGAATTACAATATGCTGAAAGGTTATTATGGAATTTTTACCCAATGATGCCAAAAATATACTGCCTACCCCCACTTTAAGTACATTTAACTTATTATACTAATATATTTTTTACTTGAGTTGAATACAGGATTGTTGCTCTTAAATGGATTAATTGTACATTATGGTGTTATTATAACTGAAGTAATTAATGTAAATACTTCTTCTCTCACCAGTGCTATATCCATGTATGTCTCTTCTACTCTCTACTGTAGCTCTAGTTATAAACGCGCTCCACACCGCGCAGCGTCGGCGTGCGCGCACGTATACTCAGTGTATGAATGTGTGTGTCAATGGATGAATGCAGACGTAGTGTAGTGTTAAGCGCTTTGAGTGGTCGGAAGACTAGAAAAGTGCTATATAAATGCAAGTCCATTTACCATTTACCAATATGCTGAAAGGTTATTATGGAATTTTTCCATTTACTTCACTTTACTTATTTTAAGCCCAACCATGACGTTTTTTCCTAAACCTAACTGAGTGGTTTTGTTGCCACCTGCTGGTAGTACTGCCACTTTAAGTACATTTAACTTATATAATATATAATATATATATATACTAATATATTTTTTACTTGAGTTGAATACAGGATTGTTGCTCTTAAATGGATTCTTTGTACATTATGGTGTTATTATAACTGAAGTAAATAATGTACATTTAACTTATTATACTATATATTTCACTATACTATAATATATATTTTTCAGTTCAGTGATTCAGAGTGTCCTGTTGTACTGCAGCACAGCCTGGCTCAGTAGTATATCTGTAAAACTTAAAACTAAACTTTATAGCCAAATCAAAATCTGCGCGAAGATCATTGGCCAACCTGCCTACTGCCACTTTAAGTATATTTAACTTATATAATATATATTTTTACTTGAGTTGAATACAGGATTGTTGCTCTTAATGGATTATTTGTGGTGTTATTGCGAATTAAACTGAAGTAAATAATGTAAATACTTCTTCTCTCATATCTATCTATATATGTCTCGTCTACTCTCTACTGTAGCTCTAGTTATAAACGCGCTCCACACCGCGCGGCGTCGCTCTGCGTGCTTCGCTACGTCACGTCACGTCACGTCGCGTCTCGTCGTCTCGCTGTGTATTATTGCTCCGAGAGCAGCAGCCACCAACCAGCAGCAGCACCATGGGGAGTTGAAGGAGGGCTAGTCGACGGGTCATTTTCAGCTAATATTTAACACCAGAAAAGCTTTCCTTATGCTGCGTTTCGGAGCACACAGTTCGCGCCAGTATCCCCAATGCAGCGGATCACGGGGATCGGGCTTTCAGAGACGGTAACCGGACACTTTAACGTGAAAACAACGGGAACGGTTAACGTTAACTAAAGCTAACAAGCTAACAAGCTAGCCTAAAAACTAGCTAGCTGCTGCAGCCAGCAGAGTGGAAAACGTGCCTCGCTTTCTTGTTTTGTTTGATGTTAGATTGCCTGATTTGTTGGTGTTAATCAGTAGGAAAGTTGGTGTTTCTTCTGTATGAGTTTATACATGAATACATTACTAAAGTAGGCAGGTTGTTGGGGTGTTTTTTAGCATGCAGGCCCTGTCTTGTGGTGGTTGTAGAGTTTGTTTCTGTTACCCATCCCCCCACACCGTCTTCTGCTTTGCAGGCCAAGATGAATGAGATTCCCACTTCAAAGCACACTGGCATTGGTTTGGTGGTGGCATTTTGCTACAAGGCTTAGCTTAGCTGTCTTAGCTTGTTAACATTTAGTTGGGTTATTTAGTAAATGATGTGTAGCTACATGAAGTGGGAGCTTTGTTTTGACAACTGTTAGCGGGTTAGCTTTTTAAAGCTAGCTGTTAAACTAGACGACAAGAAACTTGCTGGTGAACTTCAGCTTGAATATTTACACTCATTGAAGTGTTTTTTTGGTGAGACTGGAGTCTTAGTTGCTAGATGCAAAGTAACTAACAATAAGTAACAACAATAACAGTTATGTTAGTAACTTTGCATTTAGCAACTAAGACTCTAGGCTCACCAAAAACACACTTTAATGTTGTAAATATCAAAGTGTGTTTTTGGTGAGACTGGAGTCTTAGTTGCTAGATGCAAAGTAAGTGATGGTGTTAATAACAATGTAGGATAACAGTTATTGGTTAGCAAGCTTACATGACAACTTCACATTCTTGCAATGTTTTAGGTTTTTGTGATAAGAGTCTCCTCATTGTCAAGCACATTTGTTTATATCCTGCTCTATTTGTATGTATCCTCATTGTGTTGCTGGTTAATGGTGCTACATATATATATGTATATAGACTGGAGTCTTAGTTGCTAGATGCAAGTATCTGACTGTATTCATATTGGTTAGCAAGCTTACATGACACCTTAACATTCTTGCAATATTTTAAGTTTTTGTGTGGTAAGAGTCTCCTCATTGTCAAGCACATTTGTTTATATCCTGCTCTATTCGATTTTTATGTATCCTCATTTTGTTGCTGGTTAATAGTGCTATATATATATGTACATATATGCATGTACTGTATATGTGTGGTCTGACACAATGGAGGGGTTGAGAGAGACGAGTCAGACAGCTTCCATTAACTTATCTTAGTGATAATGTTTATTTCCTTTTTTTGTCAATGCTTCAACTAACTGATTTTTTCTTGTTTCCATCGCAGGGTGAATTGTTTGCCAGCAAAATCGTTGCTAGAGGGGGAGATCTGACCTCTGCCTTGTGCAATCAGAGACATGAGTGTTGTCAGAGAATTACATGGGATTGGGTACAGGGGCGGCGGCGGTGGTGGGGTTGTGGTCTCTCTGAACGGCCCTACCCACTTTACCGAGGATGCTCCGCGTCCCCCGGTTCCTGGCGAGGAGGGATCTGATGTGGACCCCCCGGTTCAGTCAGCCAACACCCGTCCAAACACCCTTTCCCAAACCCTCGGATATCCCCCGTCATCCTCGTCGTCTAAAATGGGGGATCCATCAAGCTACACACCCTCCTCATCGTCTGCGACCCCGCGTCGCCCGGATCTGGACTTGGGGTATGAACCTGAGGGCTCGGCTTCACCAACTCCACCTTACCTGAAGTGGGCAGAGTCGCTTCACTCTCTCCTAGACGACCAGGAAGGCATCCAGCTGTTCCGAAACTTCCTGTGCCAGGAAGGGTGTGCGGACCTTCTCGACTTCTGGTTTGCTTGCTCGGGGTTCAGGAAGACCAGCCAGGAGAAGAGGGCAAAGCTGGCCAAGGCCATCTACAGGAAGTACATTGTAGACGGCAGCGGGATTGTCTCCAGGCAGATCAAAGCACCTACCAAGAGCTTCATCAGAGACTGTGTGGGGAAGCCGCATCCAGACCCTGCCATGTTTGAACAGGTAATAAAAACACTGATTTAATGTTTGAAAATGTTCCTAATAAGAGCAATGCATGTTGGATTACACAGGCAAGTGGACATCGTTATAGATTTCTCACAGGCTGTATTTTCATCCATCTCAGTTCTTTGAAATGCTCAAGTTCAACCAGGTTAAGATACATTTTAGGCTGTTGGGGTATTGGTTAATGCAAAACAGCATTGCTGTGCAGGCTGGCAGGATACAGCAAGATAATGTATGACCCCTAAAAGGTATCACAATTGGCTTTGATGGCAACGCTGCCTGCAGACTGGTGCTGAGAACTTTATCTTTTTTTTTTCCTCACAGCTTTTGTCACTTATCCCCAGTGCACAGTTGGGGGCCAAGTGTGTTTGGCCTATGTCTATGAAGCCATCTTAGTTCAGTTGTTTGTCAATGTTTACTTCATGATTTGATGAACTTGACAGCCACGTCTGTCTCCTTCATGACTGGTGTAGCGGGCCTTGAAAGAGGCCAGAAATTGTAGAGAGTATTGTGTAAGAACATACCAAATTGCATTTAATTTGTGCTATAGAGAGTATGTTTGTGTTAGGGCTGTCAATTAATTAAAAGATTTAATCGTGATTAATCGCAAATTAATCCCACATTTTTTGTAATCTGTTCAAAATGTACCTTGAAGGGAAATTTGTCAAGTATTTAATACTCCTATCAACATGGCAGTGTGAAAATATGCTACCCAATATGCTTGTTAATGGGTTAAAGAAATTAGTGGCGTTAAAATGAATTTGCGATAATGCGTTATTCACATTAGCTTTGAGAGCCTTAGTAAGAAGAACATGCCAAATTGCATTTCATTTGTAGTATAGAGAGTATGTTTGTGTATGTATTAATTTTCTATGGAAGATTATTCACAATGATGGGAAGATTTATCATATTTGCATTCAGAATTGCTGCACAACAGTTGCAGGCTTGAAGCTTGTGATGGACCTGTCAGCAACATTCAGTACTGCTCCACTGGAGAGACTTTTGAAGAGATTACATCAAAAGGTTTCTGGGTTCCTGAATATGTTTTGTGGTCGTACAGGGCTGTTACAGCCTTGCAGTAAATAGTATTTTAACCATGACAAAGAAAGGATGCAGCTATGTTCCACACCTGTCACTGCCAAGCCACAGACTTATATGTTAAAGTGGGGGTAGGCAGGATATTTTTGGCATCATTGGGCAAAAATTCCATAATAACCTTTCAGCATATTGTATTTCAAGTGCTCTGAGAGAAAACTAGACTTCTGCACCTCCTCATGGCTCTGTTTTCAGGCTTTAAATCTAGCCCGTGACGGGAGACTTTGGCCATCGTTCCTTTTGAACGTTCCTATTGGCTGTGCTCCGGCTGGTCGGCGGTGCTTGGAATTTCCTCAGCAGGTCTCAACAACGCTGCCGGGTCACAAACGTTCTCATTTTACATCTAAATAGTACACTACAAGATGTTTCTGAAAAGATTTCAGGCGAGAAATAGGCATTACAGTAACAGAATATTGATTCATATTTGATTAACGCTGCCTAGTTTGACCGTTTGATCAGACTTTGCATGTGATTGACAGCTGGCTCATAGACGGCAGCTGGACAGCAGCCTCCAGCTCGGCTCTGATTGGTTGTTTTCCTCCGGTCTGTGAAATCTTGCAGATGCCATTAGGAGCACCGGAGGACACAGAGGCACTTTTTTTTTCCAGATTACCTGTCTCATGCACTACTGTCAGGATGTAGTAACAGTTTAATAAGAATAACTTTTTTAAATCATATTTGCTCCTTTTCTACCCACTGCTGCTTTAACTTGTGTCTTTCTGCTCTAGTAAGTAAACCACAACAGAAGACTAAATCAAGTTGAGGTTTAGTTTCAGGTTTCCACTCACTCGCCCACCTGTGCCCTCTTTCGCCCCTTGATCTCTTTCTTGCTTTCGGTATTCGTTGCTCTTTATTGCTATGAGGATGTGGGTCTACTGAATGTGTTTTCAGACCACACACATATGAGAGACTGCTATCACTGGTGTCCTCCACGGCTTATTTTGGACTTTCAGTTGTGACAAATTGCTGCTTTATGTCTTCTTCACTCCCACTGAAGAACTCCCACACCAACGTAATGTTGTGTTGCCAATGTAAAACCTTCATGTGGCGGCTGCACGTGTGTCTGACTGGTAAAAAAAACACATATATGAGCATATGAGACTGCTGAAAACCTGCTGGCTTCGATCGGCTGCTGATTGACAGTTCATCTCTAACTGTTGGTTTAGGAAACGTTTGATTTATGCAGTTGAGTTTTCTATGAGCGGAGCACGTATTATAAACGCCAATATCGCAGTCGATCATGTTCATTTAATTGTGGGAAGCCAAAATTGTGATCGCGATTAATATTTGATTAATTGTGCAGCCCTAACAGTGATTGACCTCTATTTAGGCATAACACAACTCTGTGTCAATCTGGATTAAGTGTGACTAGTTTGGTAGTCAGTTACATAAATGTGGGTTTACCGTGTGTCATTGTGGTGCCCCGAAGCGGGTGTTAGTTTGCTATAAAACCCCTATAGTAATCATAGTAACCTGGGCATAGTAACATAGGCCCCACAATACGATATTATCACGATACTTAAGTCACAGTACAATCTTATTGCGATTTTAAACATTTTGCGATATGCTGAGTATTGCGATAGGACATATTGCGATTTATTACCTTTTTTCAACTGTTTGTCAACATCTGTTTTATCTAATAGGATACAATTTTCACTCCGTTCATCTCAGAGTTTTCATTCACATATCTTGAGGTCAAGGGAATCCCTTTGAAAATGGCCATGCCAGTTTGTCCTCGCCAAAATTTCGTTTGGAGCGTTATTTAGCGTTCTTCTGGTTGGTTCTAACATGGTTGGTACCAATGGATTCCTTAGGTTTTCTGGTTTCATATGATACAGGTATATTTACTCTAGCTTTACGACTGAGCCCGCTACAACTTGTGAAAGACAGAATAGCGGCCGGGCCCGCCGTCGGATTAAGAAGTTAATAGTTTATATAATAAAAGATCAAAACTTGGTGTCTGTGTATCGATACAATATTGCCACGCAAAATATCACAATACTATGCTGTATTAATTTTTTCCCCCACCCCTAGTAACCTGTGTTTAGCATTTATTCTCAAAAAGCCAAGCAGTGTTGGAACTAAATCAAGAGGAATGTTGAGTCGGGTCAAAACCTTCCAGACCATTAAATCTTTGCTTCAGTCTGAAAAGACTATGTCATCAATTAATAGGTGGATTCAATTAAGTGATTTTAAACATTGTGTGAGTGAAATGAAGGTATCTTCTTTGGGTATCATTTAGTTTTGTACAAGCTCTGAGTCCAGATATGTGACCAGTGTGTTTGACTATTCCAGGCCCAGACGGAGATCCAGGGCATGATGGAGGAGAACACATACCCGTTGTTTCTGAAGTCGGATCTGTACCTGGAGTACACGCGGACCGGAGGAGAGAGCCCCAAGCCTAACCCCAGTGATCAGAGCCCTTCATCGGGGCCAGCCAAGCCTGTGCCTGGGTACTTACCCACACTCGCTGAGGATGAGGAGTGGAGGTGAGATGATGCAAAATGAATGTCAGGTATTGCACGGGATCCATGTGTGCCTGTCATCTGGAATAACTCAACAATATATTCCACAGACTTTTCCCAGTTGCTCAGTGAAACACAAACAAAATGTCAAAGCATTTTCATAACTTGTGAAATAATGAATGTTTCTGATGTTTGACTAACGGCTCTAATTTAATCTGATTTTAGGTGTGGAGGAGGAGGGAGGGAGGATGAGGAAGAGAAGGATGAGGATGAGTGTGAAGACACACCAGCTGGTAGGCTGACTCAAAGCCTGCTGATGCAGACTGCACCGCAGAGATCCTCGACAAACAGGAGGAGGCCGGACAGCAGGGAGTACAGGTGTGTGGGTTCATCAAGAAGACTGCGACGTCATAGAATTTATTTCCCATCACAATGTTTGATATTGAAATAATTTTTTTTACATCAGTATTGGAACATTTACATGGTCATTTAGCCAACTTTGATAATGACAATATTTATCTTTTCATTTTGTACAGTTCACCCATTTTACTGTAATAGGGAATTTTGGCGCAAATGCAACAGTCTTAAAAACATTTTTTCCTATACATTATATGTGAAAAAGAGATGAAATGGCTGGCGTCCGGGCATCAGAAGCTTGTGCGGTAACGCATCCTGGTGCATGTAGGCACTGTCGGCATGGCTCCGCGAGAAGGAGAACTCAGTTTTCTCAGTCAATTTAGCACGTGTTTAATGTAATGGAAAAAAGAATTCCTCCTAGCTTCATGCTGACCCCCTTGCCTGCGTGTGCATGAATGTGTACATGTATGAACATTCGAATGTGAGCTCACTACATTATAATCTGTCCACTCATCCTCAGGCCCTGGAGGGAGCCGGTAAACCCGTACTACGCTAACATGGGCTACGCTCGTGCTCCAGCAACCAGTGCCAATGACAGTGAGCAGCAGAGCATGTCGAGCGATGCAGACACACTGTCACTGACCGACAGCAGTGTGTGAGTACACACCGATGAACCCAGAATTACAGCAAAATATATGCACGACACCACTGGTTTTCAGACTGAAGTAGCTGCCCAGATCTTAATTTAATTTAATTGTTGTTTATCTGTGTGTGCAGAGATGGTGTTCCTCCATACAGATATCGGAAGCAGCATCGTAAAGAGATGCATGAAAGTGCCAAAGCCAATGGACGTGTGCCCCTACCTCATATACCTGTGAGTTATACAGACAGCA
>CAKAKR010035026.1:0-16128 GCA_916700685.1 Adelosebastes latens | reverse complement strand
TTAAAGGTCCCATATTGTAAAAAGTAAGAATGTCATGTCTTTTATATTATAAAGCAGGTTTAAGTGCTATATAAATACTGTGAAAGTATCAAAATGCTCAATATACAGAGAAATACACACAACTAATTTTCAGAAATTGTGCGTTTGAAACAAGCCGTCAGGATTTCTGTCTATTTGTGATGTCACAAATATACAATATTTAGACCATTAGACAGTTTTAAATGTAAACATTCTTAATGTGTCCTAGTCCCACACTCTTTTGTGTTTTTAGATAACTTGAACAACAAAATGAGCTCAATTGAATCAGATATCATCTAAATCAAGCAACATTCCTTTAGTTTAAAATGCTTTTATTCTTTAAACTATCAAACTACACGGCTTAAACAATAAGGGACCTAAATAGATGGATTTATAGTAAACTCAGAAAAAAAAAAGTTTGGAAATTTGTGTTGGTCGATTATTTCTCTGCTGTTACAATGCTAATGGTCATTGTATTTTACATCATTGGAAAACCTGTTTATTTACCTTTACAATGATGTCCAACTTGTAAGGATCATGCATTTGTGGGATGAGCAGCACAGCTGATTATGTGGGTAGCACCCAAGAAAAATTTGCCAAAATGCTCTGCCAATGGTAAACAGTGTATTCTCCCGTTGGAATTGACTGTTGTTTTGAGTTGTTTTTGTGGATTGGATGATTGAACTCTCTATCAGTAACAAGGAACAAACAAGACATATTGGCTATTTTACACTTTATTCATTTAATACACTGTCAGGAGCCTCAGTAGCAGGTGGAAGATCCATACGCAGCCGCAACAGCCTGACACCTCCTCCTCATGCTGGTCACCAACCTGGTCATACGTTGCTGTGGGATGGGAGTCCATTCCTCAACCAGGATTCGTTGCAGGTCAGCCAGCGTGTGGCATTGGCAGAGAATTTTGGCAAATTTTCTTGGGCGCTACCCACATACCCAGCTGTGCTGCTCATTCCATAAATGCATGATCCTTACAAGTTGGACATCATTGTGAAGGTAAATAAACAGGCTTTCCAACAATGTAAAATACAATGCCAATTAGCATTGTAACAACAGACAAATTATTGACCAAACACACATTTCCAAACTTTTTTTTCTGAGTTTATTTCTTAATGTTTACTTTGTTGATTTTTTTCAATGTAGGCTAATGTTTTTAATGTCAAGGGCTCCGCAAGCACATTTCCATTCGCCTCCATTGTATTGGGAGCATACTAATATCATGGGAAAAACTGCATGTGATTATCATAAAGTGGGCATGTATGTAAAGGGGAGACTCGTGGGTACCCATAGAATCCATTTTCATTCACATATCTTGAGGTCAGAGGTCAACGGACCCCTTTGAAAATGGCCATGCCAGTTTTTCCTCGCCAAAATTTAGCGTAAATTTAGGATTTAGCCTCCTTCACAACAAGCTACTATGACATGGCTTTAAAACTGAGCACGCTACAACCTCTGAAAGATCAAACAGCGGCTGGGCCCAACGGCAGCATGTCCGATTTATAATAAAAATTATGTTTTTGACGTTAATGCGTTAAATAAATCAGTGGCGTTCAAACAAATTTGTGTTAACAAGTTATTATCACGTTAACTTTGACAGTATATATATATATTCTATACAGCCAAGTTTGATCATTTTGTGCTCACTGGACTGAATGTTCAAACACCTGCAGCATGCTGGAAACAGAAAGCATATAGATCACCAACACTGGCACTGGTCTGGGGCGCAGATGGTGTCAAATGAATGAATAGTGCGTTATAAACAGCCTGGGTCTGCAGGGCGAAGTGGTCCCAACTGTATCAACACTGAAATGAACATTACTCAGCCTGGACAGACATCAAAACATCTCCTTCAAAGCATTGGAGGTCCTTATAAAGATGGGGCCAGCTCTGTGGAAATGGCTGGTCTCAGTTCAGAAACAGAGGGATACTGATTTCTCATGGGAAGCATTTGAAATGCTTTTTAGGTTGTTTTTTTCTCCATCTGACCCAAAGTAAATAAAATAACCCATAGCCCTATATCCTATAGCCTACCCCTATCATGTAACGGGGCCACAGCTGTTCTCTATATTACTGTAATACCATGATATCAACATTAAAATGACAAATCAACATAATTCTTTTCAGATGAGGTAAAGTCCTGTCTTAGATCACAATTAACCAAATGACCAAAGGTTTCGTCATCATTATGCAACGTTTGGACAAAGATAAGAGTATGAAATCACTCATCATATTCAGTCAGAGTTCAACATGCAGATTTTTTTGGCATCTGCATGTGACAGAGAGACTGTCAGTCCACATCAAGGCTCAGAGGTGGTGAGGTAATACGGCCATGCCCTGGGTGACTGATGCTTTTGAGCCCAGGGTTTGGCAGTTTGGCAGTCATTGCCTCTCTCAACAGGCAAGCTTTACGGTCCAATGTATGCTGTAATCTCTCTGAATGTTTTGCAGTCTTGGAATAAATGAGTCAGGAATCTGCGCCAGCGCCAAGTGAAATAAAAACATAGAATTTTGTGTTGAACATCTGCCTGAAATATTTGCAACATAGTCGGACGGGTAAATTAAAGAAGAGAGACTGCAACACTGACGCAGAGCCATGAGATGGCAGCAATACTTGCTGTCACGTTTCTGTCTCAGTGCTTTTTTGATTGTTTTTCAAAAATGCACCTTTAGCCTTTGACCGTGAATTACAGTTTTTCTCATTGGCTTATTGGTTTAATTCTCAAATGAGAATTATTTTTTTCAAAACAAAACGCTAAAATCTCTGAATAATTAGTTTGTTGTTCACAACATATTCGAATTTCTCAATCATTCAAGCAAATTGCACGTGTTTTGGCACGTATGTGCAAAAGAGTAAGTACAGTAACCACTTGCACATGGCTTGCTGATCAAAACTGATGAGTTGAATCTCAGTGAAACTGTCATTCTCTTCACAACTTCTAAACATTCTTTCATCGTTTGAGCCATCACATGCAAAATGATCCATTCAGTTCTCAAAATCTGTCAGACTTGCATATCGTATATTCCATAAATATCTACGAAGAGGAGGTACAATTTTTTTTTTTTAACTGAATTACCGCAGTTTTTTTTTCCATTGTTGCAGGGATGTTGTTTTTTTTGGCATAGATGTAATTTTGTGACACATTTTCTGTTCACTGTATATGACTTTACATGAACGATCACAAGAGAATTTTCTATTTACAGTACATATCATTTTTCTGTGTAGTTACTACAATATTTACTTTTCCCAGTAAACGTTGACCTACTGTTGAAATGGGAATCTGAACAACTCAGTGTGATATACGATAGCATTCGGCAAGACAAAAGTTACATTCTGGTATTGTACAGTAACCAGTCAGTGTTAACAGAAAAGTAGAACAAAACAGAGATTAGTATATAAGAAACATTTCCAGGGTTGACTGTCATGGTGAGAAAACATGTAGACATAGATGATTACGAAACAACTTTTGGTGCCATTGGCCAATTTACTGACACAATAACTTGGTTTTGAAGAATGAATGAAGTGTTTTGGGTGAGTTACGACCTTTTGCAAACATGCAATAGAGTTTTGATGTCCCATCAAACAGGTGTGACAATTTCACTAACAGTTTAGAGAAAGTTAAGACTGTTTCGAAAAATGAGCCAAAGGGAATGAGAAAAAACTGTAATACATCTATCAATTGGGGGCCCATATGTGCTAATATTTATCCGAAACATGTAAAAATATTTTATAATGTCCAGTAGATCCTGAAAAGAATGTGTTTTTATGATATATGTATGTTGGCTGCTTAACATCATGGGAAAGCATCTGTAATATCACTTCCATGTGGTGTATGGGAATGGAAAATGGGGTGTAAAAGGATAAACATCCACTGGTTATTAGAGGCATGGTGTTAAATTCAAATGTAAAAACTGGGTAGCCACACTGCTGAATGACAAAATATGTTCCTCTGTCTTTCAAATATACTTTTCAGACCTTTCATTTTCAGTCATGGTGGGTGACAATAAAGACAAAGCTTCTGCACAGTTTTTCCATTGCAGATTTATTTACATTTAATGATGGCGAAAGACCCTCTGGTAAATCTTGAAGCATTGTGTAATGTGTTCTCATGAGGTCTACTTCATCATCTTCATCCAAAATGTATGTGGTAAACAAAAATATCTACCAAAACATTGAGTGTATTCATGCGAGACCCACATCTGTGGCCGCTGCATCGTGGGTCGAATCTCTGTTTGGCGCGCACTCCTGTCTCTGAGGTCAGGTTTTGCGGAGCCCCTGGCCCAACAATCACACCAAACCACTATCAAGGCCATATGAAGGCAATAAAATCAGATTTAAACCAGATCCCAATTGGTTTTATGTCCCCGTTGTGAAAATATTGTAATGTCAACCTGGGTGCAGTCCATCTCAAAATGTGTGTGTCTGTTTATGAGTGAGTGAAATGGAAAGAAAATGAGAAAGCCAGCATGTGAGTGTCAAAACAAAAGAAGGTAAACCCTTTATTTTCTTCTCAGTATACATCACATAATCAACAAAAAAGAACATTCTACAGTACTTTAAAAAAGGAGTTTAGAAAACAATAATTATACAAATCAGATTTGCCCAACCAGTCTCTAAATTGCAGTGGAAGGCCTGGCTGAGCAGAAGTCCATGTTAAAAAAGACACACAAACAAGAGAAAGCAGATAAAAACAATATGCCGATAACCAGCTTCTTATGTTTGTGACCAAACAGTAGACGCATTGATCAAAGTATTAAAGACTAAATGTGAAAACACACATGGAGAACGGTCAGCGCTGCTTTTTAGAGCATCTGTACAGTCGCTCCTTTCAAGGCAAAGCCAGAATTTTCCTGGATGTGTGGCGCCACTGGCCTTTGGCCACAGGAGGAGCGGGTGTCAGTAGAAGCCCCTCTCCAATGTAAGGTCCACTGGTGATAAGTAAAACCTAGCTCCAGCTCCTATGGTGCTGCTTTGTGGAAGGTCAAGGGTCGATCTCCATGGGAACAACCGTGAGGATGGCGTCCTCATTTCCACGGCGCACAACTACTCTCAAGGTGCCGTCCTGCTTGATGGCGGCAGTGACGTCATTCGCTGATGAGATCCTTTGGCCGTTGATCGAGATGATGACGTCATGTTCTTTGAGTCCGGCACTGGAGGAGAGAAGAAGAAGAAGAAGAGATGGCTTCATAAATGGCACTTGTTGTATGGATAACAGCAAACAATTATGCCATTTTAGTTTATATCCTCATACAACAGTTTGATTGATATTTTATGAAAAGTAATTCTCATTTTCGTGCGTTTTCCTAAGAATGTCCACACGTGTCCATTTCTGCTAGTTACATGCATACAGTGTTTTCAAAATGAAGTTCTGTCTTCACAGGAAAAAACTTGGTTGGGTTGAGGCAACAGAACTACTTAGTTAGGGTTAGGAAAAGATCGTGGTTTGGGTTAAAATAACTATGTTTGAAATACTTGGTTAAGGTTAGGCGACAAAACTACTTAGGTAGAGTTAGGAAAAGATCGTGGTTTGGGTTAAAATAACTACGGAAGTGGCGTTACTTAAGTACGGAAGTTACATGACAAATAAATCAACGTTGACTTTTGGTTTCTCATGGGATATGAATACTGGTCTCCTGGGCGAAAGTCCAGTGTTTTGCTGTTTGGTGAATGCTGTTCCCAGGGCCGGCTTAAGGCATAGGCAATATAGGCGGTTGCCTGGGGCGCCACTTTCTGGGGGGCGCTGATCGCCCTCTAAAAAAAGAAAAATGCCGGTGGGCGCCCTTCTTCATTTTCTTCATTGGGATAACAAATTAACAAATAAAGAAAGTAAGAAAATGTTCACCCCTGTAACTCTAGTAGTGAAACTAACTAAACACCTTTAAGCCAACAATATCAGGGACCAATTGTTTATTCATATTACAATACATTCAGTTATTTATGAAAATAAAATCTTAATTTTTGTTGTCCGGACAGTTCATCGTGATGTCTGGTGTGTGTTGTGGTTTACGGGGCTAGGGTTAATTTCACCTAGGGCCCTGGCTGTTCCGCTTGTGGCCTTAGTCAGTATACAGTGTGTAAGAACTTAAATTGTATATATGATAGGATATATGATATGCTATGTTTTTATTGTCAACAAATCCCATGAAGGACCAAAACCATCAATGAACTGATATCAAATATTGTCTGTGTATTTAAAGTCTGACATATCTTATTCCTTTTCTTCTTATTCTTCCGTTGTTGTCAAAAAACAATTAAAAACACATGAATGACCCACGATGTTGCCCTGGGTGACATATTCCTTCATTTCGATGAACACAGGCACTGTGGCTAAGAGCTGGAAATATTCACTGGAGTGCCAAATGTGTATTTTTCCAACGCTAAAAATAGTCCCCATCAAATGCACTATTAAATCCTGCTTGAGTAACGTTGCTAAAAATTACAGTGCCCAGCTGTTATAGGAAATTGAAAAGTGAAATTATTCATGACCCATTTTTTAAGATTTACATCTTTAGTAGGAACCAATGGGCTTCCAGCTGAGCGTACTGTGAGACAGAATAACACATTATTGGTTTTGGTCTTTTCATTTGTTGATAATAGTAAAAATGTACAATATCATCAGCCTTATGCTTTAATGATCAAATGTGTTGGTTTTATGACAGTTCCTTCTCTCTGCTTGCATAATGTGTTACTATAATTTCCTCTTTAGATTTTAGTAGAAAGAATTAAAAGATTCAATTAAAGCAGCAGTAGGTAGGATTGGTAGGATTTAAAAAAAAAGTTATTTTTATAAAACGGTCACTATATCCTTACAGTAGTGCATGAGACAGGTAATCTGAAAAAAGTCTCCCGTCATGGGCTAGATTTTTTAAAGCCTGATAACAGAGCCATGAGGAGGTGCAGAAGTCTATAATCACAATATACTGAAAGGTTCTTTTAGGTTATTACTAGGTTTTGCCCAATGATGCCAAAAACATTCAGCCTACTGCCGCTCTAATGGCCTACAGGTAAAGGATCACAAACTGCACATTACTAACACAATAAAACTAGTTAAAATCAAGTCATTTTCATGTGTTTTTTTATTTTTTACTCAAACATATCTAACTTGTACTTTGGTCAGGTTTCTTTACAGGTCCGCGAGCACAATCTGAACCGACGTAAAATCCGCTGTAAGAATTTTAACGATGGAGCGATCAGGATGGCAATGATAGCACAGCGAGATTAGAACGCAAATAAAAACATATTGGCCGAACGTACACCCATGATAAAAAAAATAAACCCAGTAAACCTGAAATCACACGCAGACCCCGGCGGTAACCAGCAGCGATATCAAAAGCTCACTCTCCACACAGCTGCTTAATCACAGCCACATGTAAACACAGACCACCACACCTTCGCTCGCTACGGCATCCATAAACAGAACTGCAGCTCATTACGCTCAGCTGCTCCAACACCTCCGACAGAGCAAATGGATGGCTCTCTACAGCGGGGTCAAGATTTCTAAAGGCCATAGTAAAGCAACACAAAACAGAGCGAGATCAAAAGCATGAAAGTGCAACCTAGAAAATAACACGGATCATAAAAGGGAACCACAGAAATGTTATTATGCAGAAAGCAGGGTGATTTTTAGGCAGTGAGTAAAGTCTGTCGAGGCCCTGTAGGGGACACCGCTCTGCAGTGAGCTGGGTGAGCAGGCGCAGGAAAACCACAGCGCAGCTAGTAACCTCCCCGCATGAGGTTTGAAGGAAATTGCTGACCTCAGCGTCTTCCGAGCCCCACTCTTGCTGGAGCTGTGGTGGTGGCTGATTGGAGTGGGCTGCGATTGTGTGAGGAGGGGGATATTTCAGAGGGCCAGGCACTCCAGGCACGCCGGAGTGAGCCATGAATTTACGTTCTGCTAAGACAGTTGTGTGGTGTGTGTTTGAGTGTGTGTCTATGTGTGCACACTTGACAGTTAGAGGCGAGAAATCAAATAAAGGAAGGAAATTAAATGGACGGTCTATTTGCATTGTGAGAAGGGAGCAGGAGCTGCATGGAGAGTGATGACAGTGAATTAAGTGCACGTGTAGCATAAAGTGACAAAGACAATATCCCAGAGCTGAGAAAGAGTCAGAGAGAACTTGCATTTGCAACAAGGTTATAATTATAACAACGTATTTTTGTAGGCCAACATCGGAAGTTAGCATCGCCCTGGTTCCCTCCTCAAAAAGCCAACAGGATTTTTTTACTGGGTTTTGGATTATTGCAGAAAATAAGCTCCGTGGCAAACAAACAGATATAATACCTTAAAGTTTTTTGTTCAGCAAGATAATCTCCACAAATGAACACCACTTTTATGATTTTTGAAGTTTGAATGCAATCACCAGAAGTAAAAAGCTAACGTTAGGCTGTAAACAAACTATACCACTGTCACATGAGCGCGAGAATAAGCTGTAAACTTTTAGTAGTCTCATTTAGCCACTTGTTAGCAACCGCCTTTTTTAAGACACTAACTATAGAAATTCCATTTCTGCCAATAAATTCCCCCTAAATGCTACACACTGTTCCTTTAAAAGATATAGTTTGTATTTAGTTTCAGTTTACTAAAACTATTTTTCACTGCTTATTTTCATTTTATTTTCAGTTTTGTTTAGTATAATAACCCTGATTTACACTTCACTGAAAACCATGATGTTATAATTTGACACTGAGCCCACTCTTATGGAGCCATATGGGCAAAACATCTTCCTTACGTTGCAGCTGGTGTCTTTGCGATGACCTCCATAACGTAAGCTCCAGAGGTGATATCAGGGAAGTCACGGTGTCGAGTCTTCAGCTCTTTGGCCAGCCTAGAGAAAGAAAAGGGAGCAGAGTTTAGTAATTAACAGCTATTTTTGATCTAAAACCAGAAATGTGAATGTTGTAGTGTCCCATTGTCTAAGCATCATGAAGGTTGAACTGTTGCTATTCCTCTGGCGATGTATAAAAGTGTGCAACTCACGTTGGAGTGAGAGTCATCATCCTCACACCGATATACTTCTTTTTAGCAGCCGGTCTCCCTAGAGATGGACAACAACACAATACAGTTACAATCATTCAGTCTCTCGCCTGCAACAGTCTGGTTTTATGAGGGCATTTGTTTTGAACTCCAAGAAAATAAAAATCCTCCAAGGTGTTTTTTTTTCTGTATGTGAGTGATGGACATATTACTTTAGATCAGACAGCGGATCACAAGATCGTCTCACTTATCTTGCACGTGTCTCGCAGGACAGTGTGCACATGTCCACACACTCCATCTTCCACGTTTCATCATCTTGTTTTTCAGTTATTTCATCATATCGACAAATCAAATCAAGAAGCCAGGTTGGCAGTCACATATAAAATACATGTGAGTGTGTGCTTTTCCAAATCACTATGTGAGGTAAAGGGTGAAAAGCAATAAAATAAAAGAACAACCTGACAGGTACTGACATTTTTCTTCTTAGTAGTTTATTTACAATGTCATAATCCTGTTGGGTAATGCTGGGCACGGATTCATAAAGCTAAAAATGTAGCCAATATATCTCAAGAGAGCACACAGAGATGAAAAATAACAACCAAAGAAATGGCATGCTGAATTATTATTATGCTCCTTTACTGTATGTGCACATGGGATCTTGGTCCAACTCTTGTGGCCAATTATTCAAAAATTTGCCTCCTACAGTTTGTCTTGGTGATTGAGTAGAAGCCATAAAATGAAAACATATACAGTAAGTTGTGTTAGCGAGAGCTCATACCTCTGGACAGCCTGTCGTAGGACTCTGCCAGGAACTCTCGAATTTTGTCTGAGGGTATAGCGAAGGAGATGCCAGCCGTCACTTTCAACGTATTGATCCCGATCACCTCGCCATCCTTAAAAAAACAAACCTCAATTTAGTTTCTGGTAACGAACAACTGCAAATTATTCTATGGATTTTAACCATAGACTGTATATAAAGATGGACGACATGACAGCTCCCTAAAAGTGAAGCCAAAACATCTTGATCACCCCCTGGTGGCTGGCTGCAGTATAGGTCATAAACCCCGCCCCCTCAATGTTCGTGGATGGGGCATCGACCAAACTAAAAAGTCAACTAAACTTTCCATAACCGTCACGAGTCTGTGTAATAGAACATCTGTTAATTTGATCAGAAATGTAGTTATAGAGATATTATGGTTAATTGTTGTGTCTTTCTAGCTTAACAGCTACCGTGGTGCCAAATGTAGCAGCTAGGAGGCTTACGCTAACAAGCTGTGGCAGTGCTCAGCTCGTGATTGGGTCCAGCGGGTATGTAGGCGGGACGTCAATACTGCAGCTCCAACCCCCCCGATCACTACTGCGCAGACCTTGCCTCCAAATGAAATCAAAATCTCAAGATGGCAGCTCCTTTATCCGGGATATTTTGGGGTTGTGTCTAGAAGGTAACTCCCAAGTTGCGAAAACTCTCGCGAGACTCGCTGCCCGACGACCTATCCTAACCTTAACCATTCAAGGTTAATACCTAACCTTAACCATCTCGCAAGAGTTTTGCAATTTGGCTGTTACCTTCTTGACACAACCATATTTTGGCTTCACTTTTGTACAGTGGGAGGAAGTGGAGACGCGTTGTCCATCTATATATACAGTCTATGATTTTAACATGTCATGGGAATGAAAAAATGGGTCTGCCACCGAAATAAAAAATAGCTTACCAGATTTACCAGAGGCCCTCCGGAGTTGCCGTACTGCAAGCAAAACAAACATATCACTTATTATTTGTGTTTGTGAGAAAAACAAAGTGTATGCATGCATCTTTGTTCACGTACATTTATGATGGCATCAGTTTGAATATACTCCATGTCGGAGTTGGGAAGGCCCAGCTCTCGGCCCCCTCGCTGAGTGGTGCTGACGATTCCTGTAGTAACTGTGTTCTGGAGGGAAAACGGGCTGCCGATAGCAACCACAAACTCCCCCGGTCTCAGGTCTGCTGAGCGGCCCAGCGGCAGCACAGGAAGCTTGGTCTGCAAGTGGGAAACACAGAGGGACAACACGTTCACATTACTGGAGGCCAAAGTTACTGAGAAAAAACAATGACTCATGAGGCTTTGCAGCATAAAACAAATGGTCATGTAGACCAGACTTATTTTAACCCAAACTGCGATCTTTTCGAAAGCCAACTAAGTAGTTTTTGTCACGTAACTTCTGTACTTAAATTACCCCACTTCCGGTGTTATTGTAACCCAAACTGTGACCATTTTCTTAAACCAAGTAGTTTGTTGCCTAAACCTAACCGAGTTGATCTTTTCCTAAGCCTAACTAAGTAGTCTGTTGCCTAAGCCTAATCAAGTCCATCTTTTCCTAAGCTTAATTTAAGTAGTTTTGTTGCCTATGCCTAACCATGTCGATCTATTTCTAAACCTAACTAAGTCGTTTGTTGCCTAAGCCCAACCAAGTCGATCTTTTCCTAAGCCTAACTAAGTAGTCTGTTGCCTAAACCTAACTAAGTCGTTTGTTGCATAAGCCTAACCATGTCGATCTATTCCTAAACTTAACTAAGTAGTTTTATTTTTAAAAGACTGTAGCGGAAATTGACACGAGCGTCACGTGTTGCTGGACATTCGTAGGAAAACGCACGAAAAATATGTTGTTGAAAGTCGTGCTGAGCGTCATGAAAAAACAGGGAAATTTGTGTCTATGTACACGAATCAAATAGATTAAATTTCGTGATTATTTCACAAACTGCCGTGAGACTGTGTTGGACCAGCAGGTAGGAACAAAAACATCAAATGAATAGTTAATAAATAAATACAAATAAATTTATAAATGAATGCATGCAAAATGCATTGGCATATGTACAGAAAAGGTCTCATTATTGCGTCACCAAGATGACCCTCAGCTGCTTCTTATGCCTATGTAGAAAATCTAATGTCGCCTGTTAGTGGAAGGTGGTCTGAATGAATGGTGACACTGTTTTGTTTTAGAGACTGATATACTGTCATCTTGGAAGACAATGTAATGCAACATAGTTTCAACTTTTCTAAGAGTGCAACTCTAAAAGAAAAACACAGACTCAGTGTTGCTTCGACTGCAATTACCCTTCTTCTCATGATCATGTGTTTTATGAGTGGACGGCAGGAAAATAATTACAGCAAAACCACTAACAGTCTTCTAAACACAACCCACTCAATGCTGCATGGCAGTGCTCCCATACAAAAACAATTACTCCTTTTCCACCGCAGTAATAAAGTGACATTTATGCCAAAACAACCCGACTCGAAATGCTAATAATCAAGATCAAAAGCTTCTTTGTTTAACTGAAAGTGTAGCCTTGCTGACAAATCATGCCTAATGGCGAGTGTGGGCCACAGATGCTGGAAAATGTACTGATATATACGGTAAATAATGAGTACCTTAAGCTGCTCTGGTTAGCCCTGTTACACTGCTGGGCAATGGAAACCAGGCTACTGAGAGCTGGCCTCTACAGACAGACAGGATATATTTATCCATCCGCAGTGACAGTTTCCTTCTCTGAATGAAATCATCTCTGCCGGGCAGCCTGCAGTCAAAGGCCAGGCGCCACCACATCACGTTGAGTCCGTGAAGAGACCCAACGCCCTGCACTATCTTAGCCTAAAGGACCTGTCTCGAATGCTCCTCCTATGTATCCATTTTGTTTACTCAGGGTTATAAATAGGCTGCAAGGTAACTGAGACAGCAACACAAGTTGGCACACGCAGACAAAAGGATAACTCAGCAGGCAAATCACAAGTCATATTATTCTTAAAGGGGACATATCATGCTCATTTTCAGGTTCATACATGTATTTTGGGTTTCTACTAGAACAGGTTTATATGCTTTAATGTTCAAACAACACATTATTTCTCTCATACTGTCTGTCTGAATATACCCGTATTCACCCTCTATCAGAAACGCTCCGTTTTAGTGCATTTCAACGGAATGACAACAGAATTGCGTTGCTAGGAAACAGTTTGGGTCCATGTTTACTTCCTGTCAGCTGATGTCATTCACATACACTGCAACAGGAAATAAACTGGGACACATTTAGAATGTTTACGTTTAAAACTGTGAAATGGTCTAAATAATGTAGATTTGTGACATCACAAATGGACAGAAATCCTAACGGCTTGTTTCAAATGCACAGTTTCTGAATACGGGCTGTGTGTATTTATCTGTGGATTGAGTGTTTTGATACTTTCACAGTACTTATATATCACTTAAACCTGCTTTATAATATAAAAGACATGCAAATCGTACTTTTTACAATATGGGACCTTTAAGTAGGGCTGTCAATCGATTACAATATTTAATCATGATTAATCGCATGGTTGTCCATAGTTAATCGCGATTAATTGCACATTTTTTATCTGTTCAAAATGTACTTTAAAGGGAGATTTGTCAAGATGCTTTCCTTATGCAAATGTATGTCTATATTTATTATTGGAAATCAATTAGCAACACAAAACGTGGGGGCGCCGGGTAGCTCACCGGGTAGAGCGGGCGCCCCATGAATCAAATAGGCGAGTCCTTGCTGCAGCGGCCCAGGGTTCGAATCCGACCTGAGGCCCTTTCTGCATGTCATCCCCTCTATCCCCCCCTTTCACCACTGTCACTGTCAAATAAAGGAAAAAGACCAAAAAAAATAATCTTAAAAAAAATTAACACAAAACAATGTCAAATATTGTCCAAAAACCCTCAAAGGTACTGCATTTAGCATAAAAATATGCTCAAATCATAACATGGCAAACTCAAGCCCAGCAGGCAACAACAGCTGCGTTAATGCGTTAAAGAAATTAGTGGCGTTAAATCGAATTTGACAGCCCTATTCTCAAGTCATAAAACATGACACCTCGCTACATGCATACATTTTTGCATTTCTGTGTTCATGGATGTCTGCAGATAAAGACAAAATAAACTGATAATAGACACCTGAATCATAAAAAACTGTAAATAAAATTAGAAATTGGATTGTGGGAAAACATTTAAGACACACTTTTGATTCAGTCTTGTTATACTTTGCTGTAAACAATCTCGTCCCTTAAGGTGAAGTTATTATTAGAAGCAGACAAAGATAGTGATAGCTGGTAACTGAGGAAGAGAACCTTTCAACCACCTTACCTCACACACACACACAGATAAACAAATACAAAACACACAAATGTCCGAGGCTGTGTTCATGATTCCTGTGGGCTTGTTAGTGTCTGGGATAAGTAAACATGGCACAAAAATACATAGGCTGTAGTAGTACAGTATGTACATAAACCATAAAACATGCGTTTGGCGCGTGCAAACACACACACAAACAGACACCTGACACAGGAGTGGCGGTCTGTATAATCACCCCCCGCTGCCCCTCTCCCTTCACACTCCATGTGAGATAAGAGTATAACCAGATGGACAGAGGAAGCAAGAGAAACACACACAGCTGAGAGAGAGAGAGAGGACGTCAGGTGGATGTGAGTCACTGCCAAGACATCCAGGACTCGGCCTTTGCCGGTCACCATGATTATGATAACAGTTAGTGATACTGGCGGTGTCATAGCGACTGTTGCTATCAGGAAAAAACCTTGCATCTCCAAAATGTCAACTTTGAGGAGCAGCTTTGGTTGCTGCTTGACTGCAGTTAATCATAAGGTGTTTTGAAAGAATGTAAAGGGATAGTTTGGGTGTTTTGAAGTGGGGTTGTATGAGGTACTTCTCCATAGTCAGACTATTATCTACAGTAGATGACGGTACGCCCCCAGCTTGGAGGAGCTTACAGGAGTTACCGCACAGAAGCAAAGCAATGTACTGCTGTGGACGGGGCTGGCAGCAAAAGGTATTTTAGTCACCTACAAGAAAGGATCACCTAAAAAAAATCAATATCAGTTTAAGTGTACTCTATTTAGAATATTTATGCCGGTTTACCTTGCCTTGGCACAGCTATACAGTCTATGTTTCCGACGGGGAATTGAAGCCGTTATCTATGCTCTCTCCAAAGCCACCAGACTCCATTGACAAAAACAGTAATTTTACCTCGCAAAACACAGGAGTTGCTGACCTACTACTGTCTCGATCGGTTAGTTTGCTTATGTTATTGTGTGACCTTGGTGAATCCGAACTAACCAAAGTCACACAATAGGACAAAAAACTAACCAATCGGGGCAGCGTTAGACCAGCAACCCCCGTGCTCTGCGAGATAACATTACTGTTTTTTTCAATGGAGTCTGGTTGCTTTGGCGAGAGCATAAATGGGTACAACAGCTTCAGTTCCCCATCGGAAAGGGCTGACGGCAAGGTAAAGCAGTGAAAATATTTTAAATATACACTTAAAGTGATTTTTTTAGGTGTGCCTTTCTCTTAGGTGGCTAAAATATGTTTTGCTGCCGGCCCCGTCCACAGCAGTACATTGCTTTGCTTCCGTGCGGTAACTGTTTCTCCAAACTGGGGGCGTGTCGTTTGTCATCTGTTGTAGGTAATACACTGACTAGTACCTCATACAATTCCACTTCAAAACACCCAAACTATCCCTTTAATAAACGCGAGTAATGCAGAGTTCACGCACACACACCAACACAAAATCACAATGCATTCAGCAAAAACATGTAAAAAGAGTGCAAAATGCATCAGTACGCTGACAGCCAAACAGCGCCTAGGTGAGATGAAGGAACAAACACTGAACATGCAGACATGCACAACTTTTTGAAAGACCCCTCGCTTACATATCACTTACGTAAACGTGACTAGTCAGCAATCTGGAATGAGTTGTGGAAAATCATCCAGCCATGTGAGTCTGCCTCTTCCTGGCCACCCAAGTGACTCACCCTGCTATTTCAGACGAAGGTTACGATTGCACTCGTACTTCACCCAAAGACGCTACAGCCACACTTAAAGGAAGGAGGCAAGGTGAAAGAGGGGAACAACAAACACCACAAACCGCGGGAAGAGAGTCTGAGAATGTGAGGCGAATGAGTCAAATGCTGCCTTGTTATTGATATAATGTGATGCATGCAGCGCACGTTGGCAGAGATCAGATTATGACCAGAAAAATATTTTGGGTTTAAGACCAATAAGAACAACAATTTGAGTATATACGTATATACTGTATGTCAGAAAAAATAAACCA
>CAKAKR010035024.1:0-16153 GCA_916700685.1 Adelosebastes latens | reverse complement strand
TGGGTTAGCGAGTGAGTTTTAGATGACTGTGCAGTACAATTACCTCCTTTGAATAATTGAATCCTCAGAAGTTAAGAAGCGGTGGCCAGGGGTTTGCTTTGTTGTTCCTTGAAGAACAATTAGAGAGAGAGAAGGGGGGAGGGAGAGAGGAAGAATGAGTCATGGTGACTTTGAGGGGGGGGGAGGCCGGTGGGACTTAAGACGCCTGTCAGAGTTAAAGAAGCTCTTTGTAGATAATGAAAAAGAAATAATGGAATAAAGAGATCCACTCACACTGTTTGCTCTACTGTTACATAACATGCACATGCAAGCACAAAAGAATGCACACACCCTCATGCACGCAAACGCCGACAAGCACTAATTATCACACACACAAACACACATTATCTTACACACTTAGAGTCTCTAAATGTGTGTGTGTGTGTGTGTGTGTGTGTAAAACTTAATATTCTCCTGTATTTACCCATTGCTGCACATTTCTTTTAACAAGACCTATTATGCTCATTTTCAGGTGCATACTTGTCTTTTGAACATGTTTACATTCTGTAATGTTAAAAAAAAAAACTATTTTTCTCATACCGGCTGTGCTGCAGCACCTCTTTCCACCCTCTGTCTGAAACGCTCTGTTTAAGCTCCTGCCCCCCCACCCCTTCCCAAAAAGCCCAGTCTGCTCTGATTGGTCAGCTGGCCCACTCTCTGTCAACTCTTCGGACTCCGCTCCTCCCCCTTTAACTAGCTTTGTTTGAGGGTGTACCAAACTAGCCGCTAGGCAGGTATCATACAAATGCGTTACTCAGTGTTTATTTTGTTAACAAAAACTTTACGAAATATGTTTGTCGACAACCTTTTTTTCCATGACTAAGACGAGACAACGAGACGGCCCCGATATCATTTAACACTAATGGTGACGATATCAAACATGCAATATCGTTGACGAAAAAAGACGAAAACATAAAAAACATTACCAAAATCTCTCTTTATTTTTGTCGCCTTCCACCTTCTCTTCCCCTCGCTTTGTCTCACACACACAACGCGCTGCGGCGGTGGCGCTCAGTCCGTCTCTGCCCTTCTTGTGTCACACCTCAATCCTGACAATTGTGCCACTGTAATGAATAAAGTTGTCGGTTTGCGGGTTGGGTCGGGTTCGCGTGGTTAATAACGCATATTTTTACATGTTGAGCAAGTGGATTGGCTCTCACCAGTCCGGTGGGTGCGACTGCATCGTGCATCACTAATGAGCGCAGTCAGGAGGACTCAAACTAACTGCAAAGCTGAATTCTTAATCATTCAACCTGTGTTTTTCATCAGATAATAAGATAAAAAATTATGTTAAATAAGTTTGAATAAAATGACATAAATGTTCAATATTCTGTAATGTGATGTTTAAACAGGACTATGATTACATTTTTTTTAAAAAGATGGTAAAATTAAGAAAGAAAATATTACTCTAAACTTACTCTAGACTAAAATGTTTGGGGATGTCATCGACTAAAACTAAATTAAAACTATGAAGGATAAAAATGACGAAAAATGATACTGAAACTAATAAGCATTTTCATTTAAAGACTAAAACTAAATCTAAAATAGCTGGCAAAACGAACACTGGTGTTCCTTGGTGACATCACCACGTTGCTGAAGAAAAGGCGGGGCTTCAAGCAAGGTGTTTCAGGGAGTTCAGGAGCAGTGTTTCTGTGGGGGAGAGGAACTCCCTTTGGAGTGGACTTTTGGCTTTGTAACTTTTCGTACCTTTTACATGCACAAAAACACTATATAACACACTAAAGGAAAGTGAAAAAGCACAAAAGCATAATCAGTCCCTTTAAAGTTATGCCTGACAAGGTTAACCAGCCAGACTGGATATAAGAAATTTAGATGAACACGGATCTCGTGTGCTCTAACTGGACAGTTTATTTGACAATCAGGAAAGAGATGAGGGACCAAAGGAAAGAAGGAAAAAAGAGGACAAAAGAGAGAGAGAGAGAGAGAGGAGAGGAATAATGCAAACAAAAAACAATCAATGAAGAGGCTAGATTACTATGAAACAACAGCCTCTCCCGATGTTTTGTGTCGCTCTTTACTGTCAAAACTGTCCAGTCAAACCAAAGGAATGATGGGTTGGATGTGGTATGGTGTTGAGGATAATGACGCTGTCCACGGTGCTGAAAAGAAACAGTTGAGATCTCGGTGGGACGCTTGATGGTTCTGTCCGTGGTGCTGAAAACAGCTGAGCTACATTCAGGGAAAGATGAAAACCAAGAAGGACATTCTCATCTCTTTTCTTCTCTCTCTTTTATCCGTCTCCCATCTGTTCATCTCTCACTCCCTCTTCCCCGTCATTCCCCTTCATCAGCTTTTACTGCTCCTCATCTGTCATTCCCATTTTTGTGACATGTCATTAACAATGTTTACATGGACTACAGTAATCTACCAAGTTTACCTGACTAAATTCTTCTTTGGAAAGTAATATATTTAATTAAAGCCGCACTAATCAATGTTTTTACACTAACAATGGATCAAATGACAGATAATAATATACAACGCTCTGCATTATATAACTCTGCAGTTTCCCTCAGCTCAGCAGAGAATTTTAGCATCTTCTTTTTTGGTTCAGTCTCTTATTATCCTTGTTTCCAGCCACAGCAGGCAGCTGTTTTCAGTAAAAAACACTCTGATAAATCCTCTGTACACTACCTGCCCAGCACCAAACAGCAGACAGACAAAGTCAATGACTAGCTGGTGAACATAGTGGAGCATTTAGCAGCTGAAGTCCCTCAGGCGATGGTGGTGACCAAAAAAGAGTGAATATTGGAAATACATTCATCAAGTGAAAAACAGAAATATGACTCCAAATAAATGCTAACGTTGCTACATGTCTGCTGGATGAATACAGTAGGGAACCGTTTGCTAACATGTTATCATCTCAACTTTATGTGCCCATTATATATTTATCAGTGTGATATTTACAGCTGCTACAGCTTTGCTTCGCTGCTACAAAGTGGTCAAAAAGAATCAATGATAGCAGGTTTAAGCATTTTTTATAGATTGATAATGGAAGTATTTCACTGATATTGCCATTCAGTAGGAATCATGTTTTTAGTTTTAGTTTTTTTACAAAACAGTAGTGACTTTACAACAATGATAAGAACGGAGGAAAAATACTCAAGGAAAGACTAAGAAAACAAGGTGACATACAGAACTTGACATGATATATAACAAACATAACAGAACAGAAAATGATGGAATAATAGTCTAATAATCTTGCAGTTACTGTGAAATAAATTTGTGTAATTCCCTAGAGTTTAAAGGGGAAATCTGTTAAATATGGCACACGTGTTTATGTGTATGATTGTATGTGTAACTGTGAAAAAATAAATAAATTAAAAATATAAAAATAATTATATAAGATCCTCACATAGTCACAATCAGTTAGAGTTTACCTCTAGAAGTAAACCTTTAACTTTTTGGATCATGTTACAACTCTAGTGTGACTATGATCATATAAATCCTGTGACCTTGTTTGTGTTGAGGTCGTCATTACATCTTGTTCAAGAAATATTCTTATTCGATTCATATTTATACGAATCTTGTATTTATATTTAACACACTCAATAGATCATATTTCTCAGCATTTAGTATTTACTTATTTGCACTGTGGTTGTATGTTATATATTTTATGTCTTTAATGCAGAGACTTGTACATATTTCTTATATTCTCATTTTTATTATTTACTTATATTTCTCTAAATATATTGTGTTATATGTTGTAGCATTATGTTCATAATTTTGATGTTACTTACTCCTTTATTTTTATTTTCTTACATGTCTTTATGTTTATCTAAGAGAAACTGCAATGCCCCAATTAGCTCCACCCTCTTTTGTCACGATGGCGACGGCCGTAATACTAAAATCGAGGCTTCAAAACCGCAACTAATGGGTGACATCACAGTGACTACATCCACTTATACAGTCTATGATTATTAATATAGAAATATTGATTATTGCAGCTTTAATGTTTGGGTGGAGGGTGGAGCTAGTTTTTCCGATTCTGATTATTTACATGAGAATTTATATATATTTTATATATATACACGTAGTATTGTCTTAATTGAGGTTAAATTGTATTACTGCAAATGAAAGTGTTTAAATTTATGGTGTCTGAGTTTAAAAAAAATTACAATTGGCTGCATGTTGACAGTTATTAGATGGCTTCATCATCTCTCAATACACCTTCAGTATATTAGCTGTTTGCCTTAATTCCTTTCTACCTTTATGCCCTTCATTCACTTTGCTACCTCTTTTATTAGTCTGTTTCTCCTCCACTTCTCTTTGCCTTCCCCAACTATCTCTCCAACAGGAGAGTTGTAAAAGTAAAAGGCGCTGTCCATCCCCATGTTTATCACCAGCCCTGTGTGTGTGTTTGTGTCTCTGTTTGTGTAGCTGTATAGCGGTCCTCTGCATTACGTAAAGTGCTGAGCAGACAGATGGTCAAAGTTCAATGCATCCAATGTGTGGGCTGAAGGCAGAACATAATGGTGTTATCCCGGGATAAGCCCTCGTTTACCCTGCAAATAGAGTGTGTGAGAGGGAAGAAGGAGAAGGGAAGGGGGGGGGGGGGATGACAGAGAGACTTGCTCATTGAAATCAGTGTACTGAAATGACTCCATTTAGCACACACAAACAAGAACAAGACTAAAGAAAGAAAGTAGGAGAGGAGCAGGGAATGAGTGGGCAAGCAACGGGTGCCACAACTCTTTCTAGTCATTTCATCACTCGCTTTATGTGCCAGTTGTCATTGCAAAGTTAGACATACAAGCAGTTTTTGCCACTAAAGACAGCCAACAAGGCACATTTTATTACATCACTGCATGTTAAATGTAGTAATCCAGATGAGTAAGAACTCTTACAGAGAAATACAGTGCAGACACAGCCACAGATTCAAAAAACCTTTCACGCTCATCTGCACATCCATCCGCTATAATAAAAGTTATGGTAGAGGATTTAAAAAATTAAAGGTGGATGAGTGCTCCCCACACACTGCTTTCATTGCAAGACAACAGATGGCCTGCCTCACAATCCCTGAGAGAGAATAAAAGAGTAGAAGAGTTACAGGAAGAAGTAGGTGAGTGAGAGAAGAAGGAGGATGGAGGGAGGGGAAGGGGAAAAGACATGAGCAGGAAGAGGCATATGACAGGAAATGTAACAGAGAGAAACTAGGTGATACAGAGAGCTAAAGATAAAAAGACACATGGAGAGAGAATAGGAGGAAGGAAGCTAAGCAGCATCTGCTCAATCTCTGTAGATGTGTTGATTACGTGATTTAGAGGGACCACAGCACGATATACTTCACCACACCTCAAACAAATGTTTGCGTGTAATTTTTGCGAGCACACTGAGAAAAACATTAATGAAGGAAGCCCATATGTTACACACATGCCACCCACTGAAAGCCTTAACATGCAACGAGTATGCAGTTACCTAACATGTTCCTGTTTAAGGTTGTATTTTTCTTTACATTTTGTAGCAGCAGCAGCAGCAGCATCTAACAATAACATTATTTTCAGAGACTGAAATATTATAGAATTATTAGAAAAAAAAATGCCAAGCACATAGTACGCTGTGTTACTTTTGATGTCAGCAGCCGATACCGGAGGTTTGCCAGCCTTTAACAGGTCCGTACAACGGAGAGCACAACTTTCAGCCCAAATTAAAACAAGAGAAAAGTCCAGTAAGAGAAATACGCGTGCGGCGTGCGGCGTGCGGCGTGCGGCGTGCGGCGTGCGGCGATATGGCTCCTCGGTGCAGCAGCAGCCAGACGGCCGCCTCACCAGGAGGAGAGAGAGTGTGAGAGAGAGTCGGTGTGTTGCACTAATTCTTGTCTCATTTGTGGTTTTATAAACAGGAAATTCATCTAAACTGGTTTAATCTAAACTGGGTTGAAAAACGATACAATCTGGTTGCCATGGTAATGAATTACATCTGACTATTAACCACACCCCCTTTCTCTGTTTGAGAGAGAACGCTTACCAAAAAACAGGAAGTAAAACTGGCTGAAGGGCAGCTTTAAAATAAAATAACTAAATCTTTCAGATTTGCGTTTGTGAGATAATGCTGGTTGCATGCAGTGAGTGAAGACAAATGTATGATTTTGTAGCTTCCGCTCTAATAATTTAATGTGCACATTTGCCAGTCACCTAAACAGCTGGTGCTTAACTTTCATTCTTTGTTACATTCTCATATAGAAAATGTCTTATCCCTAGTACAATCAAAACAACAACATGTGTCATAAAGTAAAGTTCTCCTCCGTGGCCTCCTCCGACCTGTCCTGCCCTCTCAGTCCTTGTTTCTGCTTCCCTCATACGCTTACATGAAATGATGTGACATATACGCCACTTGGCTGTTCATCCAGTGTGCCCTACAGTTCTAGTGCACTCATCTTAGGCCGCGTGGCTAGCAGGACTCCAACTCCCTCCCTGCTAGTTTTTATGCATTAAACAACACAGGAGTCTCTTCTCTTTCTCCCTCCTTTCTACCCACGCCACTCCCTCCTCCTTGCATCTATTTTCCTCTCTTCTTCTCTCCATCCATCTCTCTCTCTCTCTCTGTGTGTGACAGTAGTCATGTCAGAGTAAGGCTGGCTGAAGCCCTTGCAGCAGTCTGCCTCTTTGATGTTGAGCCCTGCTGAATTAGGCCATCACCCAGCGGTGCTCTGCTGCCTGCCTGCACACTAGGCACACACACACGCTTGCGAGCACACACATACAAACAAAAACAAATGCATGCTTCGTAGGAAAGCATGCATATGCAAAACAAACATACATGCTGCACACAGAAGTGGTCGGTGCACACACACAAGCCATGCAGGTCTCCCAATACCTTTAATACTGTGCACTGAAACCAAACATTTCCTGTTCTCACCCTCCCGTTTTCACATTGCGAGTTACATTTCATATACTCTAAGTCCTCATTTCCTGCTCCTCTTCTCTTTAATAAACATAAATTTGAATTCTTATGAGTGCTTCTCCTCTGAGGCCTCCATACTATAGTACATCAAAGAATGCACACACACCCATGAAGACACACACACGCGCGGGGAAAATGTAGGACATTCAGAGAGAATTTATTCAAGAATACAGAATACAGGGAAGAATTTATTCCCTTTCAATCTGCTCTCTCTCTCTCTCTCTCTCTCTCTCTCTCTCTCTCTCTCTCTCTCTCTCTCTCTCTCTCTCTCTCTCGCTCTTACAATTTGGTCGTATGAATAGCAGCAAAGTGACTAAGGCAGGAAGCCTCCTGAATTACACATAAAAACAGGCTGGTGACCTGAGATCTCATAAAATGATGTCTTAAAATGGAAATATATACTCTGTTCACAAAGAGAAATTCAAGTCAGTCGCAAAAAGATGAGACTTTGGTATCCCACCTTCCAAAATCATATGTAGAAAAATATTTGACAGCCCTGAGTGAGGCCATCATGTTCATTGACAATCTTACATTCAACTAAAACCTTCCCCAAACATTTAAGCTGCAATAATCGATATTTCTATAGTAACAATCATAGATTCTATAAGTGGACGTATTACATACAGAAACGACACGTACAAAAGTACTGAAAACACGTCACAAATGTTACTAAAAGACATGTCACAAACATCACTTCAAAATAATGCAACACTTTGGGACAGGACCACCGGTCTCCTGGTTGAAAGGCCTGTTTGTTGGACCCATCCTCCTCACTTTTTATTCTACGTAACTAGCCCTAAGCGTAGCATATTTACGCAGATGTGTTTACATTGCAGTCAATACAGACTACATGGCGTACAAATGACGCACCAAAAGCAAGAACAGCGTTCTTATTGCACGCAAAATTATAAATTACCGTGTCGTTCGTACGCCATTTAGTGCAACCAGGATGAAACAGCAGATAGACAAAGTTAGCAACTAGCTGGTGAACATAGTGGAGCATTTAGAAGTTTAAGAACCAGATATTTGCCTGAGGAGCTGGTGGAGACCAAAAACGGAGGTAAAAGGAGAGTGAAAATTGGATTTACATCTTTTTTAACTGACTCACTCTGGATAAAAATAAAGGAATCAGGAAAGTGTTTGAGAGATTCAGCACTTTCCATCTTTACAAAACTAATAAATGATCCACACCATCTCTTCCACATCCCATTATCCTTATCCCATCCCACGCCTTAATAGCATGACTGTTATTTAGCACAGTAATGTCAAAGCAAGCTGTACATGGTTTATAATGAGACCTCTCTCTCTCTGTCTCTCTCTCTCTCTTTCGCTGTCTCTGTCTCTCTCTCTCTCTCTCTCTCTCTCTCTCTCTCTCTCTCTCTCTCTCTCTGTCCGTCTCATTATTTTCACTGTTGTTGGCTCGCTAGAGGAATGCTTGAGAACATGGCATCTGAATGTAGGACACTTAAAGAGCGAAAGCTCTTATTTTAAATGCTGTTATTAAGTAATCACTCAAAAGATCCCAGAAACCTACTTTATTCATTTTTATATTGTTTTTGTTTGTGTTTATTTACTTGAGGGTCACGCCCCTTTATTAAATGTCTATTTTTTGCAGTGTTGGTAGATGAATGGGTGAGGAGAGCAGCTGGTACCAGCGGTTCACATAAGACAATAGCAACCCACATTTTACACACACACACACATAAAATTACAACACACAGTTGTGCCTCCCTGCACTCCACGCCGCACACAGCGTGTCATCACTGCATATCAATTACACGGGGAAGTGAAGATCTATTTCTAATTCAATCAGTCAGTGCTGGTGTCACATCCCTCGCTCTCTGGCTTTCTCCCTGCCTCGCCCGCTCTCGCTCTCCTCTTTCCCCGTCGCTCCATCCTCACTGATGCGTCTCAGTCATCATGAGGCTGGTGGACGCGGGTGTCAGGTTTGTGTGTTTGGTTATGCATGTGTGTGTGTGTGTGTGTGTGTGTGTGTACTTCTAACCCAGTGGGAGACAGTTTATGTTTTAGAGACATTTTCAGAATTGGAATTGGCATCAGCTTTATTGGCTAAGCATGTGTGTACACAACAACTTTCAGGAAGATAGATAGAAAAGACATACAGCTAAAAACAAGGACAACAAAGTGGAACAAAGATATAGACATGCAGTAGGTGGTTATGTACAGTACATTCTAGGGGTGGGGGAAAAAATTTTATACATGCATAGTATTGCAATATTTTCTGTGGCAATATTGTATCGATGCACAGACGTGAAGCATCGATCTTTTATTTTATAAGCTATTATCCTCTTAAGGATCCGACGGCCTGCTGATGGGCACCACTATTCTGTCTTTCAGAGGTTGTAGCAGGCTCAGTCTTAAAGCTAGAGTGAAGCTAGTTGTATCACATGGAAGTAGAAAACCTAAGGGGTCCCTTGACCTCTGACCTCAAGATACAGTATGTCAAAGAAAACTCTGAGATGAACAGAGTGAAAACTCTATATTTTTAGATAAAACACACTCTTCGCACTGGCTCTGCTATACTCCCACAAAGCTAGTTTTTGCCTGACGTCGGTTACACTCCCGTTTTGCAAGACGGGCTCCACTAGATATAAATTTGTTTTTTTGTGCTTCCGTGGAGTTTGTGTTGGAGGCTGTGTTGTGGTGGAGGCTGGTCGTTTGTTGGTGTTAGGGGACTCCATTTCTAACCGAACGTTAGCTATGGTTGCACACTGTTAGCCCTGAGCTGAAATTAAATGCACTCACGACCGCACATGATGTCACATTTGTTGGATTTTCCTGAAAAATGTCGCGGAAGGTTTCATTTTTCAGGTTAGGTTACAACCTGTTCACACATTGGCAAAACAGTTAAGACACGTTTTTACGTGTAAAAACTTACATACAGTCCCTTTAATAAACACAAACATTACATTTGAGTTAAATCAATAATATCAACAAATATAGCACCTAAAGATGAATCCGTTTAAGTTGTGATGTGAAGTGACTACCTCACACACCTTTTTTTTTGCCATAATGTAATACTGCAAAGTTTTTACAAGCTCAAACTGTGACTCATAATGTCATAATTTCTCATAAAAAAAAAAAACTGCTTTCTGTTTGTCAGAAAGTAAGGAGACATATACTGTATGTGTTTACGTTATAGGTGTTTTGAATGTTATTTTGCTCGTCAGATATCCGTGTGTGTATTCTAGCGGTAGGCCTATATTAAGTCTCCTTCCTGTGCAACCTGCTCATCTAAAGGCTTTATGAATATATTCATTAATTTAAGCAGAAACATTATGTAATGAGGGCTGATAGAAATGCGCAAATGGTTATCCAGCCTCAGCTGGAGCATTATATCCATCCTCCCAAAAAGAGCTTAACTAGCATCTTACGTCACATTTGGAATACTGTGTGCAAACGTTACGTTTAAAGGAAAAAAACTTTAAAGTCTGAATCAGCCCTAAAAGGCCAGGATGTACCAGAGTTACACAGGACTTGTGATATTGTTACTCCCTCTTGAGAATATTCTCATAACACCAGTTGATGGAAACATGAACTGATTTGCATTTTCTCTGGCTGACACTTCAGAAATGTATTTTTTTTACGTGTACAACATTTAAATGGAAACTTTCTCTCTCTCTCTCTCTCTCTCTGGTCCTAAGATCATAACCATTTGAACAACGCCGCCTTGTCTCCCCTGGGTCCAGCCATGGCCTTGTCTCACCCTCACAATAACCTGGGAATTGGCTTCAACAAGTACACCTCGCTCAAGGCCGTGGGTGAGGAGGATTACACACATACACACACACACACACACACACATACACACACACACATCCGGACTATATGGAGACACAATGGATTAAACTAGTGATGTGAACATAACAAGACGGATACAGAGCTATGCTTACCGTACTGAGATCAGTGAGGTCAAATAAAGTATATACAAACCTGTATCAGGATGATGATAAATGCTAAATGTCCCCCTATTGATGCACACACTGCGTGGGAAAGGAGAGCAAGCACCAATTAGGGTAATGATTTTTTATGAGTCTGACTCTCATCCAACCATGTTGACTCATGTTTGAGTGCTGTGGCTGATTTAAGATATCTCCATATGCTATTAAATCACAGCAGCCATGATAAAGGGTAACTTAGGTATTTTTTTCAACCTGGATCCTATTTTTTTCATGTTTTTGTGTCTAAGTGACTAATGGGGACAACAATTTCTGAAATTGGTCCAGCATTGAGGGATAACTGTAACTGGCAGCCGTTAAACGTCAATGTAACGTTACGTCCACTAAAAGTGCTTGTTTTTGCCACTGACAGGCTCAGATTGTTATTATAAGTGTCTGACAACATTATGGAAAGAAGCCTACAGAGAAATAAGACATTTTTCTTACCTTTTACTTGATCCGGTCTGTTTGTTATTGTGTCCAAGTCCCGCTCAAGGAGAAGTCTCGTTGTGAAATCTGAATATCCGTCTCAAATAAATACGGGCGGCCATCGAATTTCAAAGACCTCATCCACATTGTGGAAATCATCTAAATATTCAGCAATGACATTGGAAATCTTTTAGATAGCACTAAGCTACGCTTTCTGCACTCCAACACAACAAACTCTGCCTGGCCGGCGCTCACGTTTCCACCATGGATGTATCCCACTATTCCACCGTTGTCTTCCAGCAACATGTCACCTCGCCAGATTTCATAACAAGACTTCTCTTTGAGCGAGACTCTTTCCATAATGTCAGACACTTATAAAATCAATCAGAGCCTGTCATGGCAAAAACAAGCAGTTTTAGTGGACGTAAATAACGGTGCCAGCTTGCCCCAGTAGCAACA
This sequence comes from Adelosebastes latens, assembly GCA_916700685.1. Classification (NCBI taxonomy): domain Eukaryota; kingdom Metazoa; phylum Chordata; class Actinopteri; order Perciformes; family Sebastidae; genus Adelosebastes; species Adelosebastes latens. The sequence goes on along the minus strand of CAKAKR010035024.1, from coordinate 4,346 downwards.
CATTGCAGCCTGTGAGCAGCTGCCATCTACAGCGCTCTCCCCCAATACTGGAGCAATTTCAGAAATTGTTGTCTCTATTAGTCGCTTAGACACAAAAACATGAGAAAATAGGGTCCAGGTTGAAATAGCAAAGTTACCCATCAATGCATAAATGTAGAAAACCTTTTCTTTGTTGGGTTAGAGGAAAAAGCTGTTAGCAAAGCTGTCCTCTGTGAAATGAACTGACTGGAAACTTAAGTCGGGCTCATCGTGAAGCACAGAATCAGTGTAACCTCATATTCTGTCCTCTGCAGCTAAACATCACACACTTCACTGAAAAGCTGTCACTGTACAACAGGAGATAAGCAGCTAAATGCCGATTCAAAACACAGCAGCTGTGCCTTTTTCACATAAACCAATAGACATAACTAAATATACTGTGTGTCATGTATGTACTGTATATATTAGGAGATTTCTGCGGTAATAACAAATAAACATAAATATCAAATAAATACAGGAGGCCAGCGAATTTCAAATTTGAGCATATTTTTTATGCTAAATGCAGTACCTGTGAGGGTTTCTGGACAATATTTGTCATTGTTTTGAGTTGTAAATTGATTTCCAATAATAAATATATGCATACATTTGCATAAAGCAGCATATTTGCCCACTCCCATGTTGATAAGAGTATTAAATACTTGACAACTCTCCCTTTAAGGTACATTTTGAACAGATAATGTGAGAATAATCATGATTAACTATGGACAATCATGCAATTAATCACGATTAAATATTTTCATCGCTTAACAGCCCTAGTATATACATGACCATATGTATGCTGCTTGCTTTTTTTCTTCTAACTGAATATATAACCTGTTTTTTAAAGCTTTGTGAAACTGAAGAAGATCTGTATTGAACGAAGCAGACATTAGGATCATTGTTGCCTTGCATGAAAAAAACACACCGTTGTCAGTTGTTTGTTATTAGCAGGTTCGTCATCGTCATGAGCCTACAGCTCAGCCACTATAAGGCTGACAGTTATTGACAGCTCGCCTTTCTGTTAATAGTAACTGTGAATCAGCTGTGGGGGAAAAAGGTACGATGGCATTAATTCACTGCTGATGATAATATAACTAACACAGGACTGGTAACTCAACTCACAATTAAAAAGAAAGGACAAAACACACAAACACAATATTATCAGGAGTCCGTGGGTGGTGAGTGACAGTAGTCTGGACAGCAGCAGCTTGAAGCGACTGGTTCAGGCCTCGAGCTCGCCCTCTGGCCTCTCTCTCACACAGAAACACACTCGCACTAAGAAAATACACACATAAACATCATAAACATGTCCTACCCACCACACACACACAGATATTAAACTTCTTCCTACTGCACAGACACACATAAGTAGCGTAAACATGTCCATAGACACACACACACACACGTACTGTATATACCATCTATCATCTGATCACTGCAGACAGATGAGGACGTGGTGACGATGATGAGGAGCGACAGTTTGACACGTGTGCATGTACTCTTCATTGACACAATATGCAAATAGAGACAGGACGTATCATAGCTGAAGACTTTCAGACTCGGAAAACACATCCAAAGTTTTTAAGGACAAAGCCGTAATCGATTGACTGTTTGCTAAGCCTAAGCCTCCTCCACACGTTTGTTACGTCTGTCAAGCTTTCCGTTCTCACAAGGCAAATAACGCAGTTTACAGTCATAACGGAGACAAATTTACTGCTCGAAATTCTTTTTCATTTATAGCAGGCTTCTGATTTCTAGTAGGGCTGGGACGATACACCTATCTCCTGATTCAATACTATCACGATACTTGGGTGCCGATTCGATATGTATTGCGATTTTTTACAGCTCATCTCAACATAAAAAAAAAAACACATGTGGATGATGGCGCAAGCTGAACGGCGAGGGGAGGTACATGAAACCTGCCTTGGCGCAGGTCTGCGCTCTCCGAGTGCACTTCTAGTTTCTTTTTAGCAGACTGTTGCTATGGGCGCAGTTCTGATGTCGGACTCTGGCAGATTGTTTTTGTGTCAAATTATTGATTTCTTAAGCAAGTAGCCGTGAAATACGCGGGATAATGTACAGCGAGCCATTCATTGTTGTGAAATATTTGTCGCTCTGAAGGGGTTTATTTCACATCAATGACTGGCTGTACATTATCCCTTACTTCTTCACTCTGTCTTTATTAAACAGAATTTATTGGTTTATTTTTCTCTTCATCAAAATCCTTTTCTCTTTACTCTTAATTTTCCCTTTCCCATCATAAGGATATTGGCTGCAGTTTATCTGCAGTTTATTTTTAAATTCATACATTTCAATTACCCTCACTATTTAAAAAAACGTTTATGGTACTTTCTCCTGTAATTATCAGTAATAATTGGGACACTCTATACAGCTCCTTTTTTCTGTTTGTGCAGTCTGTAAGTCAATAGCTAAGAACGCCTGTAAATCTACCTGAAATTATTCAATTCATATCATCGTTCAACTTTTTCAAAAATGCCCCATTTTCTTATTAGAGGATCAGTTGTACATGTCCATAATAACAGTCTTTAATTATGTTTTATAACTTTATTACTTAATGCTATTACTGACATTAATACATTAATACTTTCCTATAATCTACGAATGAATGATCCATTTTCATTCTCTGCTTGGAGTATGATCTCTTGATTATTTATGTCTTATTATTTGATATTTATTTCTTTATGTTGTTTGTTTATTTTTTTGGTCACATTTGGTTGTTCTGATATTGTATTATTGTCATTGAGGACACCCTTGAAAACGAGATTGTACATCTCAAGGGGTGATTCCTAATAAAGGATTTTGTATCTTTTCTTTTCTTGCTTACAATAATCTTGTACTTTCTAATCAGTTAAGACAGTACGAAGAGAAATGGCAGCTAAAATGAGTGTGGAAAGTGACTGAAGAGAAGGAGAGCAGGAACGAGAAAGTCTCATCTCATTATTCTGCTCAGTGAGTGAGAAACAGGCCGATTACAGCAGTAGCAGCCCCCCCACCAACCACTCAGTGATGAGTGTGAGAAGTCAGCCACATTTCACTGAAAACTGCTTCAAAGTAACAAATCCCTCACACATTGAGGTGCAATGCTTCTTTCTCACCTCTCTCTCTGTCTACGTCTACTGTAGGTGTTCAGTTCTGTCTGTTTGATGACACACAGACGACGAACTGCTCCTCTTTGTGCCCCTCGGTTTTGTTTTTGTCTCTAACACTCACACACACACACACACACACACACACACACACACACACACACACACACACATATTCCTACTGTATATGCACTTCTCTGTATTTATTCTTTTGTAGTACATTTCTGGTGTGTCGTGCTTTCTGCCATCAGGGACACTGTGGGTCCACTGGCTCTTAATGATGCACCTAACATTTAACTCAACAACACACGTACAGTACAACACACACACACATCCAACATTTCCACTAGGGATGTTAATAATTAACTGTTTAACCGTTAACCGACGTTAAGAATATGAACCGATTAATTCTATCGATTAAACAGTTAAAAGAAATATTAGAATGTATGAATCTATGTCTTTACATAGCAAATAGTTGTTTGCTGCTATAATAATGCTCTGAATATCGAATATAGAGAACCTCTAACTTCTCTTTTATTTGCACTTTTATTCTCTCTGTCATTTTCTGTTTCTCGTCGTATTCATTCGTGCACACACCCACGTGCATATGCAACAACAAGTTGACACTATTAGTTTACAAATAATGACAATGACAGGAAAACAAACAAATATATATCAAATGGAAACTTTTTTGCACAAAATTTTGCCTCAGGCGTTAGTACATATAGTCTGCATGACCTTCTTGCTGGAGGTTGTTTGGACATGCTGTATACAGTCAGAGTGGAAGAATGCTTAGGGCTAAAATAAGCACCGCTATAACGTCTGCATTACTTTTGAGTAAAAAAAAAAGAGAGAGAGAGAATTTAATCATATTTTTATTTAAAGCGTTTATTTGCCATCTCTGAAAAAAGACACTGGGCATCAATCAACTCAGTAAACACAGTGCTCTCTGTGGTAAACATTGCTGCAAATACAACATTATCTATCATAAAGTACCAGCTCTCTATTAAGGAAACTAAACATAATTTTAAGTTAAGGTTAATGCACTACAGAGGTTTACACAGCATTTAAATTTTCACTTTTGTTTGTTGTAGGCCACACAGCTCATTAATTAAGCACTGGTATCAGATTGGTACTCAGTATCTGCTGATACCCAAAGCCCAGGTATCGGGACTGAAAAAGTTGGATCGGTGCATCCATAGCCTATATACACTGAATAAC
>CAKAKR010035019.1:52036-129981 GCA_916700685.1 Adelosebastes latens | reverse complement strand
GGAATGAATATGATAATTGTTGCACTCATAAACTGCCTGAACTGTTTGCCTCAAGTGTTCATTTCTATGTGTACTATATGTTGTGGTTAACGAAGCCAGCAGTGAACTGGTTTCCTGTTAACGGAAAGATGAACACACTGGCTATGGAGAAACGGTATATCTGATAGTCTTTGTGTAATTCAATGAGACGAAATTGCATTATATATTATATATTATTTATATTATTATATATTATATATTATTATATATATATAAGTCAAGTCAATTTTTGTTGTATACAAACACATAATGTTACAATTTATACATACATTTTGGAGCATGTTAGTACTTTTTACTTTTATATTGTTATTTCTGCTGTGACAGACCTGTAAGTTATTTTATCTATAATATTAATTGTTATATTTGATATTGTTTATATCGTTAAATCAAAATCAGTAAAGTAACTCTATGTACAGGTTATCTTTACCAGCAGAGAAACATGAGCAGAGTCACATTTCAAGTGATTGTGCCTTGTGATGTGGATTAGTCAGTTTCCATTACCTTGCATTTCATTCACAGCAAACACAAGAAGTTTACTTTAAATTAGGGGAAGTGTGACCAGACTTGTTTTTACTCTCTCATGGAAAGTTTTTTAGAAATTGGTTTAGCGCAATCAACACTTCAATTCGAAACTCATTAAATCTTAATGGAAATCTAAATTAAAATTACAAACTATATCAGCTTTTGATTTGACTAAAGAAGAATTAGACGTTTTTTTTGTGTTTCTGGAAAAATCCAAATACGAACTCATGTATTATATTTGCCATAGTTCAGACATGTATAGGTGCATTCCAGCAGTATGTGCCTGCATGCTGTTGGTGTCTTTGCATCTATGTCTGGGAGATAATGTAGCTAACAAGCAAAGACTGATTAACATTTCAAAAAACCTGATGAAACAGCGAAAGCAAATTACATATATTATATGCAGTTTCTGGGCATAACAAAGAATGCATGATGATCCATGTTGTTAAAGTTGAATCCATATGATCTTGCTTAATGATAATGAACAAGTGTGATCATACGTACATCCTGTGTCCGTGCAAGACTATTGGAACTATTGGATGAAAACGCTAACCACAAATTTCACAATGCTGTAAATTACTCTACATAGTTATATATATATTTTTTTACTGTATATATAAAAAAGACTTAAACTTAACAGTCATCCATCCATCCATTTATCTATCCTACTATCCAGAGTGTACAGCTATAGTCTGTCTTTCTACCTTCCCAGTATGCAATAAATTTAAGAGCAAAATACAGCGAACACAAACTCCTCATCCCGCCCACGACGAGCAGACCAAAAATACACTGCAGTTGGGTCCCTGTTGAAATCCAGTCTCAGTGATGTGCGGTCAGGATAGGCAGAGCTTCACCAAAGCTTAACAGAAATATTGAGATTACATGATATTTGTATTTATTGATCATTTATTCATATCGATAATTTCATGAATGGTATTTATTTATTTCATTTTAAATGTTAATTATTCATAATTTGTCTCAGGATTACTCATAGCCTTCTCCAGTAAAACCAGTCACAATAGTAGGCTCCTTTTGCCACAATGCAGGAAGTTCAAGTTAGTTTGAGTTATTTCTTGAGTTATAGTGAAGGAGTAGAACCATTAAATGTATATTTCTTGTTGTTTATGTTGATTATTTGCTTGCTATATGTTTCTTTTTATTTGTTATTGTTTTGTTTTTTACTTATTTGTTACATGTTCGAAATAAATAAATATAAATAAAGTGAAACGAAATGGTTGTCACTGTCCACTCATATATCAACATGAATCCCAATTAGTATATGACTGTATGAAAATATTATGCAAGATAAGCATATCATTTGTTTTAATGAACGGTTGAATGGTGTGTCGTTTTAAAGGTCCGATATTATCAAAAAGTGAGATTTTCGTGTTTTTTTATTATAAAGCAGGCTTAAGTCCTATATAAATACTGTGAAAGTATCGAAACACTCAATACACAGGGAAATACACACAGCCCGTATTCAGAAACTCTGCATTTGAAACAAGCTGTCAGGATTTCTGCCCATTCGTGATGTCACGAATATACAATATTTAGACCCTTGACATAGTTTTAAACGTAAACATTCTAAATATGTCCCAGTTTATTCCTGGTTGCAGTGTATGTGAATGACATCAGCTGACAGGAAGTACACATGGACCCAAGCTGTTGCCTAGCAACGCAATTCCGTTGCAATTCCGTCAAAATGCACTAAAACGGAGCGTTTCAGACAGAGGGAGAATACAGGCATATTCAGGCTGACAGTATGAGGAATATAAAGTTTTTTTTTTAACATTACAGCATGTAAACATGTTCTAGTAGAAACACAAAATACAAGTATGAACCTGAAAATGTGCATAATATGGGACCTTTAAATGTTGTGGCCACAGGGAATTGTGGGACGGTATTATATCTCCATTTCTTTGGTAAAGGACGGTCCAGTTTATCCTAAGCTCAAGGAGATAACAAAGGAAGCATTGAAGCACCTTTCCTTAGCATTTAGAGCAGCTCTTATCATGGCTGCTACGATACTTCTGGGTCATTTGGTTAGGAACCTTCCTAAATAAGCAAAAAAAGACTTTTCGACTGCAGCCCGGAGATTCATCTCTTTGCTTCTATACTCTTTGGATCGACCCTAGCCTCGTGTCACATGACCTCCACTCCCTCTCGCTCCAGCTCGGCACCACTCGGCTCACTTCGCACTAGTTAGTAGCACCTGCTCAGGTAGCGCGGATAGTTTGAACAGCTGCAGGTCAGCATGGATATTTCTCACTTAAAAAGAATTTCAGCACTGTTTTTATGAAGAAAAAAAAGGTACTGTGACCTGCACCTGACCTGCAGGATCTATTTCATGCAGTCTTGAAGAGTTTTAACAAGGACAATTTACCTGAGAGCTCTGCTGAAGCATGAACAATCCAAGGCCCATGTCCACTCTCAGCAGCTGTGGCTCCATATCAGTGAGCACAATGCAAAAGGTAACGTTAAAGGGAAACAAGGACATATTAAACTATTGCATGTGTTGGCAGAAAAAATATGAATATACCGTTAACAGTCCCAGGAATGACGCATGCAGGCCACAGCTGGTGTTTGACAGATAATGATCTGCAGGAGAGACTGGACTCAAGGCCACAAAGCTTTTGAAGCTTGTCTGTAGGCCACCTTCCACCAACACATCTGTGGAGTGGACCTTTTCAGTAAAGCTCATAAAGACCTTCAGCCATAACACAATGCAGCAACAGGCTTTTCTCCTTGGACCTTGGCTCATATTTTTTTATTGAAAAGGAGATACTGAAACCGAAGTAATACACCTAACACTGAGGACTTCTACAACAAAGTCATTGACATCTTTGTCCAGAGGGATATAGGCGCATGGATCTACAAATAAAGTAAGTGCCTCCTTTTAAGAAGGGCTGTAACGGATAGTTTGACATTTGAATTATTATTATTAAAGGGCACCTATTATGCTTTTGTGCTTTTTCCCTTTCCGTTAGTGTGTTAGATAGTTTTTTGTACATGTAAAAGGTCTGCAAAGTCCAAAGTCCATGCCAAAGGAAGTTACTCTCTTCAACAGAAACCCTGCTCTTGAACTAATTGAAACGTCTTGATTAAAGTCCCGCCTTTTCTTCCGTAACGTGGTGATGTCACCAAGTAACACATTTACGTAGCGGCTAGTTTGGCACACCCTCAAACAAGTAAGGGATAGTGTACAGCGAGCCAGTCATTGATGTGAAATAAGCCCCGTTAAGGTCTTGCATCGGGTTTATTTCACAACAATGATCCCCTAGCTGTAAATTATCCCACTTATTAACACCGTGATTGACCATTCAGAATCGAGTATTCAACAAAGCGGTGTAATACATTTACATAACGGCATAATTGACCAATCGCAACTCAGTGGGCAAGCTGACCAATCAGACCTGAAAATAAGTGTAACAGGTCCTCTTTAATAACTCAATGAAACATTGCATACAATAGTAGGCTTACACCTTCCACCTCTCTCTCTCTCTCAATTCAATTCAATTCAATTCAATTCAATGAGGCTTTATTGGCATGGCCATTTTGAAAGTGAAATAAGTGTCAGTACCAGCTGAGTGAGGTGACTCTTGTATTTGCTCAGCTCTTGGCATTGCAGGACCTTGTGGTGGCCACAGTTTTTTAGATGAAGCCAATATTTGACTGCTCTTTTTGAATTTTGATGTATGATGGGATTTGGCCTTATTTAGCTCTGCAGGCGTTGTTTGTGGTTTTTCTGTGCACCTGCAGGATGCTTTTGAAAGACTCTAAATGCATAATTTTCACTGGATGTTTTTCCAATTAGACCAAATTCTGGTAAGAAAGAAAACCCCACATTTGCTACCATAGAGGAGAATTGGTATCTATGACAGATTTGGATAATTTGAGCCAAATTTGAATATAAATGTCCATGTTTTTATCCAACAAAATATTCTGCTTAAATCCATATTTGTTGGCATATACTCCTTTGAAAAACAGCATTTACTTGCCCAGCAATATGACAGCACCATAAATTACATTTATATTATTTACCACAATAACACAAAATCATATTTTTCCCATTTGTTTAGGGTGATGACATCACAAAATATGACAACAGGCATTCGAAGCTTCATTAGAAAACCTCAATAGAAGCTTCAAATGTAAAAAATTACATTCGTTACAGCCCTGAAATATATTTTTGATTTATTTACTTTTTTTTTTTAACCCTTTTATTGGCTTTGTGTATATTGTCTTGTGTTAGGCTACTGTGCGCTGACAACAATATTGCTTTAATTTTTTCTTTTTCCTGGTGCGCCGTCGCCAGAAGCTCATTGTGTGTGGTTATTGGTGCACATTTTGTAGGAGTGAATAAGCTGTTTTCTACTGGTGCGCTGACACCAAGATTTCTCTGTTTTCTTTCTCTATCCTGGTGCGCCGTCGCCAGATGCTCATTGTGTGTTGGTCGCTTTTTGCCCATTTTGTAGGGGTGAATAAGCTGTTTTCTACTGGTGCGCTGACACCAAGCACTCTAGCTCTCTCTAGGGGCATTTATTGTGTTGTGTTTGCACAACTAATGTAAACTACGGTGTATTTTATCCATCCATGCGTAATGCCACATTGATAGGTCACTGCCTACCGAGGCAAATATTTCACTGCATGTTACTGCCAGTGCCTACAGATGATCACAGCGAGCAATCAAAACATGCAATCATGTTTGTCGACACAGGTTGCTGATGTTGGCTACTTTTTAATTTGCATAATGACAAATGCTGGTTCAATCAGTTAGTATAAAATCAAACCGGTGTAAACTCGTACACTGGACCGGCAAAACCGGTAATCAACCCAACTCTAGCCATCACTCTGGGTTGCCAATGGGAACCATTGTAACAACTGTGAATCCAAGCTGACTACAGCTGCCATCCTCTGCAAAGGGGCAAGACGCAAGCTATTCGGTGACAGTTTTAAAAGCCTAAAAGGGGTGTTTTGATACTAAAAATATAGTTTTTTAGCTGGGTATTCCTTATAAGATTCACTGATTTCCGGGAAGTCAAAGTCTCCATTTCATGGGGTCTTTAAGGGGCCACCTAAAAGCCCTCCATTACACAAACTGTGACAGTGACAACAAAATGTCTCCTTGTTAGACGATTGTATAAGTGTGTGTGTGTGTGTGAGGTGAGCAGTGTGACAGCTAGGACAGTTGAGGGGTCGCCGGCTGACCTTGATATCCGTCACTTCAGACAAGATAAGAGGGTGGATGGGGGTCGGAGACAGCAGCAGCACTCGGTCTGGCTTATCCTCCACTCTGTGATGTCTGCTGTTAAATGACCAGTTTGCCAGGATTTCTGTCCTCGCCTGCATCAGCCTTTAGCCTGTCAGGGTGACGGCTCTGCTTCAAAGGGTTTAATCATCACTGTTATCGCCGGCAGGTAGCTGAATATTTCCCCCTTTTGTGACCGTAGCAGCACCGTCGAGCAATAAACCTGTCAGCAGGCTTCACCTTTTGATGGCTGAAATTTGGTTGGATGCATATGCACAATGCCGCACGTCTACGCTAACCACATTGAATTTGTGTTATTGTTGGATGGATCCTGACACGGTGGTGGAAGGCAGAGGAAATGGTGTTGCGAGCTGATTATTAATCGGACTTTCTTTTTTGATTCTTGTCAACCGGAGAAACTTTGATACAAGCAAAAATAAAAGATGTGCCTTTCAGTTCTGAACTTGTTTCTTATTAAATGGCATTTAAAACGAGGGAAATTACACCCTTCGGGTAGATAGATTTAATAAATGCGGAGAGAGTGTTTTGATTTTTTTTTTTTCCTCCTCCCAAGGGGGGCTTGAATTTACAGAGTAATTAGTTGAGTAGAATACACCCTCTAATTTACCCTCAGCCCATCCTGCTCTCCTCTGCAGCAAAGTTTACATTTGGTAATGAATTAAGAGCCTTGCACTATTAAAAGGGGGTTTTGCTGACATCTCTATAAGCTTAAGATAAGCTGGGCCTAAATCAAGAAAAATGCCGACCCAGCACATTGCAGTCCAAGGAAATCTTAGCGAGAAGAGCTTTCAGCGGAAGATAACAGTAGGTACGTATATTTGCCTTTGCATTACCCATAAAACATCCTGGTTTATCTTAATTTGAAAATGCTTTTAGAGGGAGTCGTATAAAATTAGAAGAATAGTCCTTTTATATTGCTGCTTCATACAATAAAAAGTGTTTTTTAAAAACTGTTTAGTTGTAGAATTATATTATTTAAATTATTTTATGCTAAACTAGTATAAACAGTTTATTTGGATTAGATGTAATTGATACTATAAGAGAAGTTTAATCGCTCCCCATTCCTCCCTCTTTCTTAAAGGGGTAGGGATGGAGACAGGGGATGTTCAGGGGGAGATAAATAGTCAACAGTAGATGTCACATAGAAGTGGCGTACATCATCTGAAAGCTGAGAACCTGAAGATTAATTTGAGGTGCAGCTCAGCACTGTGTGTGAAGTTGTTCTAGTCATTAATAAGAAATAGAAATTAATTAATACATTAATTAATCAATTAAAATAAGTTGTGAGAGTGTATAAGAGCATAGAACATTATGATAGAAGTATATGATGGCCATTCCCATGCTCTACTAGGTCTCATAAATTGTTGCAGCAATTTTTGGGTTGATACCATTTGTTACACAGATTTGGTGCTTAATTTAACCATTTTTTACCACTCGAGATTTGATAAAAAATGATCAATAATCCCTCCAAAATAACACATTAAGACACCAAGACCCTGAGGAACATCATAGAAAAAGCCATGCTGTAATTTGGTTTCAAAAACTGTTGTTTATGGCTATAAAGTTTCATGAGGCTGTGATTATCATAGAGATCACAACAGGTCAGTTTATACAGTGAGGTCAAATTTTAAAAAATGGTCTCACTACAATGAAATGGCTACTATGGGGACTAACATCATCACACATGAATACAATGTGGCTTATTGGATCCACAAGAGTCTCAGCTTTACTGTGATACCCAATTTATGTAATTCCAAGACTATTTGGGGACCCGAGTATGCAGAAATATTCAAATACACCATTTTAGAATTAGCAAAAATAACACATTTATACTGAATTTAAAAAACTGCATGTGATTATCATAAAGTGGGCAGGTCTGTAAAGGGAAGACTCGTGGGTACCCATAGAACCCATTCTCATTCACACTTGAGGTCAGAGGTCAAGGGACCCCCTTTGAAAATCACCATGCCAATTTAGCGTAACTTCGTAGCGTTATTTAGCGATCTTTCCTCAGGTTTTCTAGTTTCACATGATACCAGTATCTCACTAGCTTGAAAACTCAGCCTGCAACAACCTCTGAAAGACAGAATAGCGGCAGGGCCTGCCGGTGGGCGGTCAGAGTTTTAAGGGGTTAACTCACAATCCTCCACAGTGACTTTCCAATACAAATCTACAGCCATAGTGCACTCACGTGTTATATAAGAGTATGTTTCTTTCACTTTCTTCCACACTGCTAAAACTGTATATACCCTGGAGATGGAAGTTCACAACAACAGGGAGTAAATGGTATTTTTTTGGAAAGTGATATTTTTTTTTTTGCTCTGCAGGCTGCTTGGACCCCGATGTTGCTTCCTTTCACTCAGACTACATGTACTGCATACTGTATTGACTTGACAGTGCTGTGCTGTCTGTCCATCTACTGCAGAGAGGCGAACTCACAGACGTACAAGCTCACTGACGAACAAGCTGACTTGTGGCAGCTGACATCCAACATGTTCTGGCATCCATAGTTTTCTGTCTGCATCACATCTCTGAGTGGTGAAGAATGCAGCATGCAGCCTACACATGGTCCACAGCAGGGCTTTTCATGGCTCAGAGTGGGCCTTTGGGGGGTGATTACATACCGCAGTAAGCATTATCGGTTGCAGTAAAGGCAATAAGTCTGTGTTATAGAGCCTGGCTGGTACTGGGTTTTTGGGGCCGATACCGATATTAGGATATTTCATAGTTTAACAATAAACTTTATTGTCCAAAATGACATCAGTGCACTTAAACAGTACATTTCACTTGGAATTAGATAATTATAAATAACTAACAATAAATAACAATAATTTACTCTCGGGGTGGGAAAAAATGGATTCACCTATGTATCGCGATTTTCTTTTTTTTTTACGATTTTGAAATCAATTGTTTTAGTTTAGTAAGTTTCCAGTAACGTGACGTCATATCCGTTCTGTATCCGTCATTAAAACAAACTGCAGCCAGCCAGTGCGAGCTGAAACGAGAAAGTAAAAAACGGCGGAGGGTCCGCGTGGATATGACCTGCACCCTCACATTTTAAATCCAAAGTGGTAACCACGAAAACCCAGTTCGAAAATTCCAAATGTTACTTTTTATTAGTGTTTGTAATGTGTCTATTCAGAACATGGTGGCTTCTGTTGGTAATTGTCATTTTTGTGCTGGTTTATAGTTTTAACAATTAGTGAGGTGGCTGTCACATTGCTTAAATCACATTCAGAGAGGATAAGAATTGCCTTTATTCTCCATTCCTATCATTTCGGAGCTAATTTTCCTTTGGTGCTGTTGGCTAAATACTCTTCAGGGGGTGCCGACAAATCCTGCACAGACACTGCAGACAGGTTTAGGAAAAGCGTTCATCAAAACAAATCAGTGCAAAATGAATGTGAATTAGCTCCACTGTAGGGGTCAATAATGTTAATTATATCGGAAACGAGCAGTTTGAGAAGAGTGTTATCTTAAGTCTTAATCTACCTCGCAGCAAAAACAACTGGTGGCGATGAGTTGTTTCCTGGCAAGTCGCACAACAATCAATCGGTCTATAGATCCTTGTTTTAAGTGTCCTTGAGCAAGACACTCAACCCCCATTTGTCAGTAAGGACTGTGCTACCTCTGATCTCAGAGAGAAATATAATTTGTACCTATACCAATAGTGTACAAAGAAAGAAATGGAAGAAACCTCAGGAAGAGCAACCGAGGAGGGATCCCCCTCCCAGGATGGACAGAACAAATCAACTGAAAAATTATAAGGTCAAATTTGTGTTCACAACTTGTTTCTGCTGGCCCCAAGTGGCAAAAATGATAATGCTGTAATTCTTCTGGCGAGGACAATTTCACTGTTTGATATTCCGATGCCCTTAAACTGTATAACATGCGCGTGTCAGTGCAGTTGGTAATGCAAATTGATAAAAGGTATCACCTTTGTCACCGAGTAAGACTTGAATCCTATTTACTTTATTGGCAGGCAGTATAGGGAAGCTTCACTGTCCTTCAAGTCTGTGAATTCTTCCCGGTTCCAGCAGCACTGACCCGTCTGCGGAGGGGCGAGTGATAAAAGGATTTCCAGAGCTCAACAGAGGATCACATCATCTTAAGACAGCTCTGATAAGGTTTCATGCTCAAGTGCAGCTCTTTCATTGCACTGATGCAACACAGGGAGGATCACAGTTCGCTCACCAGGTGAAACTGAAAAGGCTTTTCTGGCAGTTTTAATACAAAACCATAGCCGATGTCAGATACACTGTTATTTTGGATATAAAGATGTATAATATAGCAGTGTTAAAAGGATTAAGTTAACAAAAAAAAATCAGTTCACTGTACAAAATGGTATTAAATGAACTGTTACACAGTATACATTTACTTAAGTAACAATTTAAATGCAATAATTTGACTTGTAATGTAGTATTTTATGGTAATTATATAATGAATGTGGATAATTCCTCCACCACTGATATCAGCACGCTGGACTACACAGCCGTACATTGATGTACTGTAAGTCTAAATTGCATTACATTCTCAGCTCACAGTATGTGGTTCTTTTTCAGTACAGAAGATGTCTATCACGGCTAAAAGCAGGCTGAATTTAATTGAAAATCTTCAAGGTTATGTAAAACTATTATTCAACAACGTCGATGGATATACCTCCGTGTGAAACAATTCATCTTAAAATATAGTCCATGCTGTGATGTTGAGATGACAGCTAAATGTGTCCTAGCTGTATAAAAGACTATAACTTTTCCAGCACATTCAGCTCAACCTCAATTTCTAGACATTGTTTTTGTCACCAAATCTGTGCGTGCTGCGGTAGTTTTGAATAATATGTGATGACATGAATACATGAAACATTGGTTAAAATGCAGGAGCAGGTCCTCTTTACGGAGCTTGCCGCCATGTTTCTACAGTAGCCCAGAAAAGACGAAACAAACACGGCTCGTTCACGTTTTTTATGTTTTGGCGTCGGCCACCGCAGTATTCCTTGTATACGCTTGGCACACGGGAGAAGTTTCAGTTGGTTGCATGATTAAGACATGTTAATAATCAGGATGTCACTACTTCAGTATGTATAATCAGGAAAATGTACTTTAAGTATGACAAGTAAAAGTTCTCGATGTAGAAAAATGGCCTGTGAGACTGTTATACTATTATATATTATACTATTAGATTGTCACTACTCATGCATGAATGTAAAAGCAGCATTTAACTGCTGTAGTTGGTTGATGTGGAGCTATTTTTAAACTATTATGTAGGACTTATTTTCCCTCTAGATTAATCTGCTGATTATTTTCTTGATTGATGTTTGGTTTGTAAAATTTCAGAAAATAGTGACACTTTAATAGTACAAATGTCAGTTATTAAAATCCTAATGAAAAGCAACAAATCCTCACATTTGAGAAGGTTGAAGCATGAAATTATATTATATTCAGTGGCATGAATAGAAAACACTCAAGTACAGTACAGTACAAGTACCTCAAATTAGGTAAATGTACTTATTTACATTCCACCACGGCTTATCTTTACCAGCCAAAAGATTACATACAAGATAAAATCACATTATTTACATAGCTAGAAGATTTGTCTACAAATAACTAACATTAGCTGTTAACTTTAGATAGAAAGTAAACCTAACTATTTATTTAAAAGATTAAGATGTTGAGATGATGAGGAGACGGAGAGGGCATTCAGTACAATGCCATCCTGAAATGGAGTGTAGTGTTTAGCAGCTAACAGTGTGCTGCTGTATTCATGTACTGTGAATTTCTCTGTGGAATCAGAACTCAGTATCATCCTCCTCAAGACCTATAACCCTCAGTGTTTCCCTCCCGTTGCTTTTGCAGGAACGGCTCATTCATGTTTCAGCCACGCTGCTGATTGATCGGCCAAATCTGGCAACTCTGCTCAACTCAACATAGCCAACATGTTACGTGAGCCAGCAGCGTTATGTGAGCGAGGGCAAAAAAAGTAGCTGATGCCAACTGAAAATGGCACTAGATTTGTTGTTTGGCGCTTGTGAGATGTTTAGTCATTAAAAGAAGTCTGAAAAGTTATCACATCTGGTGAAACAGTTGCTGGTTGGCAACAGTGGTGCTTGGTGAGCAAGAAGTAGATTCAAGAAAGCTGAGCAATGATGGATACAGTAGATGCAGTCGTTTTTGTTTATGGCCCATACTCCTGCCTACGCGTAATATTGCCAGGCACAGCAAAGTGTATAATGGTGTGAGTACTGTAATGTTGCTGTTGGGGTGGAAAGTGCGCTGTACACCACTCTAAGTGAGGCATTTTGAAGTCAATTGTCATTTTAAAATCGAGTTTCTTTTTTTCTCTGTCAACAAATCTGCAGATGCATTTTTTGAAAATTGCCATGCATTCATTTTCTTTCCATCTCATCCATGCAACCATTTCTCCAAAAAGGAAAAAAAAATAATATTTACAAAAACAGTAGTTTCCTCGCACTTTCATGCTCGGGCCCTAATAAAATAAGAAGTTAATATTAAACATATCAGAATAATGTTCCCTGGCAACATTTTTCATTTGTTTCCCTTTAGATATCTACTCGCAACTAGAGCATAATTAAAGTATTCATGGTAATGTTTAGGGAATTAAAGTAGTTGTGTGAGTTTGGGGAAAAACTGGAAACTTGATAAATATAAAAAGAAGAAAAAAAAGAAAGAAAACATCTACAAACCTTCAACCGACCGACTTTTAAGGAATACAGTGTGCTTTTGCTAAAGGGCCAGATCCTTCAAGGAATTTTTTTAATGTCTTTTTGTATGATAATAGAGTTCAATGACACTGAATCACAAGCTGTATCAGGTTGTGGGTACACAGACGGTTCATTTGGGTCTCTTCAGAGGATTTGTCGAAAACACCAATAAGGTTAAACAACGTGCCTTATCCTTTAATATTTGCCTGCATTCCTGACATTTCACAAATGTATTCGAATAACACGAGTTCTCTCTTGGCACCTTAAAATGATCGAGTTTGCTTACAAGTTTTCTTTCTTTTTAACAGAAAGAATCCACCTTTTATTATCGAGACGCAATGACTTTTACCCCCCTGGTGCCACAATCAGTCCACCTTTATACAACTAATGCTCTTACATAACTTTTCTTGTCATCTATCCAACAAATTTCTGCTTGTGAAAATTGCCGACTAACTGGAGTGATTTGTAGGCCTTTCTTGCACTCTACTGAGTGCTTCTTGTTTGTTTCTTTGAATCCCTGCAGGGCTGACAGGTTTATCATTAAAAATGATTTTTTTCCATTGCTAAAAGGCACCCGTTTTTGTATTTCCAACAGTCGATACAGTGCGGGACTTGACAAACCGCAGTATCTACTGCAGACGGGATCAAATAGAATAGAAAAGCGAGGATTCCTAATTACTGCCTTTAGAGTACGGGAAAAATATTTTGTTTTTGTTTTGTTTCTTTCCTACCTCCGGTTATAAATTTCGATATATACATTCCCTTTATTGTATTCCTGTTTTGCACTTAAACTATTATTTCTTACATTTCCAGAAACACATTTCCATAAACATGTAATCATAAACTCTGCGATTGTCCACACCTTATTTGTTTGTCCTTTTGTTTTGCATCATTATGTCCCGCTAATGCACAGATGGATTCATTAAAATTAAATTAGCATGCCCTCAGATAGTCACGAGCTAAAACAACAGCTCCCGTATCCTCCTGCAGCTTATTATTGCAAGCTGTCAGGCGCTGTGTTGCGGGGCGATACTGTAAAATTGTTTTTCTAAGGGAAGTGCTTTCGAATTTAGAAACATTTATGTAATCCTTGTTTCATTTGCATATGACTATGTGTAGTTTGCGAGAGTGGGAGTGAAATCACTCTACGAGATGATTGTGCGCTTCCCTCGGGGGGATTCAGAGCTCGACTCCCACCCCGCCCCGGCCCCCTTTGACGGTGGAAATAGATTGATGTCTTTGAAATGCCCTCCAGAGTCCCTTTCTTTACCCCAGAAAGATTTTGATGGCGGCGTTTACCACATGTGACTCGAGATGCAGGCTTTTTACAGATAGTCACGACACCTATGTTGACATCAAACCATTCATTTAGGTAAAAACGTGGAACGCGTTTCGATATTTTCCGGCGAGAGCACAAGCGGAGATGGATCTTGCAGCATATCATTAGTCCATGAATGAGTGTACATGTTTTTGCTAATGACAGTGAAAGCAAAGCCCCGGGCTTATCTCGCTGTCACCCACTTCAGGATCTGCTGACTCAGCTTATTTTTTTTTTTTTGTGTGTGTGTGTGTGTGTGTGTCTTTTTTTTTTTTTATTCTTCAAGTGTAGACACTTGCTGTTCTCGATCCTGGCAGAACAATGAACGCTGGCAGTTCAGGGAAACGTGTTATCGTTCACCTTGTGCTGTCAACACGTACAGTATTTAACTTCCAGAGGAGGTGAGACATTTGTCATCACCATAGCATATGTTTTTTTATTTCCAGTCCTTAGGCTTTTACCGATTTAACGACAGACCTTGCAAAGCGAACAGTCACATTCAAAGCCCTTAGATACCTCAAAATAACCCGCGATAGGCTACTTTAACCCCTTAAAACTTTAACTTTACTTTAACCTTAAAACGACCGCTATTCTGTCTTTCAGAGGTTGTTGCAGGCTCAGTTTTCAAGGTAGAGGGAAGATACTGATATCATGTGAAACTAGAAAACCTAAGAAATCCATTGGTACCAACCATGTCATGCTAATGAAAATGGGTTATTTGGGTACCCACGAGTCTCCCCTTTACAGACATGCCCACTTTATGATAATCACATGCAGTTTGAGGCAAAAACCATGCAGTTTCTTGCGTACAGTACAAATGTGTTATTTTGGCCGATACTAAAATGGTGTATTTGAGTATTTCTGCATACTGGGGTCCCTAAACAGTCTGGGAATTACATAAATTGGGTATGAGTGTAAAGCTGAGACTCTTGTGGATCCAATGAGCCCAATTGTATTCATGAGTGATGATGTTAATCCCGATAGTAGCCATTTCATTGTAGTGAGACCATTTTTTGAAACTTAACTTCATTGTATAAAATGACCTGTGGTGACCTCTAGGATAATCACAGCCTCATGAAACTTTACAACCACACAGAGACATTAAGTGGGTTTCTGAGCAGTTTCCAGAACAGAAGTGCTCTCCATCCAATCACCGAAAAATGCAATTCCTGCAGAAATCTCCAAACGTCAAAAGTTTTTGATACCAAATCACAGTATTGCTTTTTCTATGGTGTTCTTCAAGGTCCTAGTGTCTTAATGTGGTATGCTTGAGGGATTATTGATCATTTTTATCAATTCTGGAGTGGTAAAAAATGTTTAAATTTAGCACCAAATCTGTGTAATAAATGGTATCAACCTGAAAATTGCTGCAACAACTTATGAGACATAATGGAGCGTGGGAATGGCCATCATATACTTATATCATCATGTTCTAAGGCCTGATACACTTTCACAATTTATTAATTAATTTATATTTCTTATTAATGACTAGAACAACTTGACGCACAGTGCTTAGCTGCATCTCAAATTAATCTTCAGGTTCCCAGCTTTCAGGTGATGTACACCACTTCTATGTGACATCTACTGTTGACTATTTGGTCAGAAAAATGGTGTCTGTATGAATCGATACTGCAATAATAATTTATTCATATAGCACCTTTCGCCTGTAATCATTTGCAGCGTGCTTTACCGGGTCAATGAGATCATTTGGGATGCTTTGCAGAATCATTAAGGCGGACTTTGAGACTGTTTCAGCAATTAGTATCAGTTAAATAGAACATGTGTGTCTTCTTCATAGCAGCGATATCAGATGCCATGCCTTTATTTGTACTTGTTTGCTGTGTCAGGGCTAGACTTTTTCTCTATACATGTAACCTTCGACTACCACCTTTCTTGCCCAGTATTTCTGGCTGCTATTTCATTACAGACTGGGACATACCGTACTGTGCATATTGCAGACGGACAGACATACTGCACTTTTATTCTTAGCTTGTAACTTTGTGCAAGAATATTTCGTTCTAATATAATTATGATTTATGTTGTAATCTTGATTTTATCAAATATTTTAGCATTCAGGCAAGATGCCTCAATCTTGGAAGAGAGTTTGGCAGAAATCTGAACCTTTCCCACTCTGTCTTTCCCCACCTATCTGCTCAGCATACACAGTATTTGATTAGATCAAACTATAACAACTACATCAAGCAAACAATGAGAAGAATATTGAATAGGTACTGTTCTTTTGCCAGTACTTTGCGTTTTTGGTAGTCTTCTTGCATAGCCAGATCTCCACAGCGCTGGGTCAAAAGGTCTGCCTCCACACATTATCATTCTGGGGAATAAAATGCTCTGGCTTGTTTCTATTTCTCCTAAACCAAACCCAATCGCTAAACACAGGATGAAGCGGCAGTGCCCTTGCAAATTAGAAAGCACAGATATCAGAATCAGAAATACTTTATTGATCCCCGGGGGGAAATTGGGGCGAAACAGTTGCTCCTGTATGATAAAAAATAGAAAAAAAATAGAAATAAATTAAGAACATACTGTAATTCTAAAATATAAACACAATATATGTAATGAAATATAAGTTCTAAAATGAAAAATAAGAAAATGAGAATATAAGATGCATGAAATATGTACCAATTTTTGCATTAAGATGCGCAATATATAACAAATAACCACAGTGCAAATAAGTAAATACAAAATGCTGAGAAGTGGGATCTATTCAAGCTGCAGTGGGTAGAAATGGAGCAAATATGATTAAAAAAAGTTATCTTTATTAAACGGTCACAATATCCTGACAGTAGTGCATGAGACAGGTAATGTTAGAGAAAGAAATATTGTGACGGGGAAAGTCTGATGACGTCATTTGGCCTAATAATTAGCCATGTGCTTCTGTTTGTTGCATGAGAGTTTGAATTTTCGGAACAATGTGAGTTTGTTTTCTGGATAACAGGCTTTCAGTCCAATGGGACATCTTTCGCACTATTGGGGTTTTGGAGTAAGAGACCGTCGGAACATGGCAGGGCATCACGTTGGGAGCAAAGGAGCGAGTCAAATGTTGGACTGGTGTGGTTCAACACAGGAGACCGCTGTTATTTTCCGTCAGCGTTTGTTCCTTTTAACCATGTCTGCAGTCCTTCCCTAACCTTAACCATGTGGTTATTATTGTATAACCATGATGACCAAGGTACCTTGACCTTAACAAACTTGTAAAGATTTTAACTTTCTTTTTCTTAATGAGTTTTGTGTTTTAGTAATTTATGTGAGAGGACGCATGTATGTGGAAAACAACACAGGGGTGTTTCCTCAGCCCACATGGTTGAAGTTCAGGACTGAACGGGCTGCGGGAGAGGAGTTTAAGTTATTATGAAAACCTGAAAAATGTTTTTGGCAAAAATGGAAGAAAGCCGCATGTTTCTTTATGCTGAACCAGTCGAGGCAATTTATCTCTATATGTCACAGTCGTTAGATTTCTGCAGCACAGACAGAGCGGTCAACAGCAGCATCAATCATCAGGAGAAAACTCTATGTACCACAAAGGGCTCTAAAACACAACTGTAATTTTGTAAACACATTTGTTTCTAACCTTAAAGGAGGTCAAACGCTTCAGAACAACTTCTGGACAAACAATATCCTAGAGTTGTGACACTTTAAAGATATGTCAGCGAAATATGAAACCTGGTTCTTTGTGAAGTTTCCACATTGATTTTTCCACATGTCGTCTCTTCTGTTGGCCATTATGTCCATGT
This sequence comes from Adelosebastes latens, assembly GCA_916700685.1. Lineage (NCBI taxonomy): Eukaryota > Metazoa > Chordata > Actinopteri > Perciformes > Sebastidae > Adelosebastes > Adelosebastes latens. The sequence continues at coordinate 112,366 of CAKAKR010035019.1, read as the reverse complement.
TTACACAGACATGAAGCATCAAGGCTAATACTGTGCTTGTATCTTTTGACTCAGGCTGCATTCACACAGATAGGATTATTGTACTTCCTATTGTCCTCTATCTTTCCCACACACACACTCAAACCGAGTAAAGGTAGTGGAAAAAACACGTCTTATTTTTCAAACGCAGTTACAAGGCTGCTACTAAGTTACTATAGCCCAACTTCAACATCAAATTTACTTTAAAAATGAACAGATTTACTACATCATGGGTCAAGAAATTTTGTCCACACACATCTCACTTGTTTCCTCGCAGTTTCGTTGTTGTCTGTTCTCACACTCGTAGCTCTGCCGGGTGACTCAGGGCTCCAGAGTGCAACCATTTGGGTCAAGGGCGGCTAAACATTTTTATTGGTCGCACCGGTGCAACTGATATTTAGCAGGTCTGTCTCTGTGTGTGAGCCGGATGTGTGAAACTGTGCCATTTTCTCCTCCTCGAGCGACAATCACAACCTTAAAACATATCGGTAATTCAAAATGAAGAGAACTATTGATTGTTTTTACGTCCCCGGCCCTGAACGGCCCCGCCTGTACCGACATCATCAATCACGAAGGAGGCTAATTAAAACTCGAAAGTTATGCTAAATTTTGGTGAGGAAAAACTGGTATGTCCATTTTCAAAGGGGTCTCTTGACCTCTGACCTCAATGTATGTGAATGAAAATGGGTTCTATGGGTACCCACGAGTCTCCCCTTTACAGACATGCCCACTTTATGATAATCACATGCAGTTTGGTGGAAAACCATGCAGTTTTTTGAATGCAGTATAAATGTGTTATTTTTGTGTATTCTAAAATGGTGTATTTGCATATTTCAGCATACTGGGGTCCATAATGGAATTGCATTAATTGGGCATGACTGAAAAGCTGAGACTCTTGTCGATCCGAACCCATTGTATTCACGTGTGATGATGCTAGTCCCCATAGTAGCCATTTCACATAGTGAAACTGATTTTATGCATATGATGGTGTGTCTTTATACAATGACGGTTTTCCTAAAATTAGATGATGAAAAATATCGCAATATATCGCCTTGCTTGCAGTATCGCAGTATATCACCATATATTGAATCGTTACCCCTGTATCATTATACGTATTGTATCGCCAGATTCTTGCCAATACACAGCCCTAGTAATCCATGAGAAAATGATTTCCCTTTAAACGTAATTATGAATGCAGTTTACATACATAGTCACCTGAAATAGCAGAATATAATTGCAGAATGTCAAGAAGTATGGACGGATGGCTCAGGTACTGAAGTAGCCTTCAAGTTACATTTTCCAAGATCAAACCATTTGTAGTCTTTTGAAATGTTTTTAAAAGGTAGACACATTTCAGAAGTCTATGTGCAGGACTAACCATCTCCAGAATGTGTGAAGTATACAGGGTCGCTAAATGAAAATAGTTGACATAATTCCTCTATGAAAACACCATTCAATGTTGTCAGTCTCTGCACTCACAGGGGAGACGGGGTCGTGCCACTGACCAAGAAAATGTTTATAAAAAGTTGAAGAGGCAAAAATCCATAGCCATTTTCACGAACTACCGCTAATCCACTCAAAGGAAAAAGAGACCGAGTCAAGTCGAAGTGAAGACTCATCTCCAGTCTGCCTTTCAGTTTTCATACAGCATTTTCCATCATCTTTTCATGTGGGTCATGTTAAAAATGTGTCAAATACACCACCCACAGCTCAACATTTCAGCATCTGTCTTCTTTCAGAGGCTGTGCAGTGAGTTGAACCAACCACATGGCAGCTTTCCCTCCACAGCTATTTTATTTTTAAATTTTTTTTTAATGCGTGATTGCTTTCATGCTTTGCTTTTCACAACATGACAGGTATTTCCAATCCGCAACAATGACCACTGATTAACACCTAGCCTATTAACCGCCCACTCTTGTGGATGTAACACAGGATGGCGAGGAAAAATGCTACTGTGGCTTCATTTACCACAGCGACTGAGGAAGGCAGATGCCAAACTGTTTACTTGTGGGATTTTTTTTCTTCTTCACATCTGAATATGAACCGAATTAAAGCACAATCTGTTCAATTTGGAAATTGGATTTTTTTTGGCGAATTTAGGGTAGAACTCACAAGTTTTGTTGATAATATTCTGGCAAATAAAAGTTTGCCGGAGCAGATTGGCGCCAGAGGAAAAAAAAACAACAGGTTGACCAGTAAAAAGTTCTGACATTTTCACTTCGTTGCCATAGATACAGGCACAGATGACCGGAAAGCCTTTATATTCTTTGGGCACTATACTGGATCACAGTTGAGGTCATCGGCGTGGGGGGTATTGTGTGCTCTTTGATTTGTGAGTATGAGCTGCCTTTAGAATGCCGATTCAAGGCTGTCCACAACAAGCTACACAACAGCTCTCAATATTGTTGCTCAACATGTTACATAACTTAAGGACAAGTTAAACAGAAAGGAAAGGTTTTTTTCTAGGGCTGTCAAAGTTAACGCGATAATAACGCGTTAACGCAAGTTCGTTTTAATGTCACTAATTTCTTTAATGCATTAACGCAACTTAATTCGTACAAATAGTTGTAGCAGTATCACATCATGTGCCTGTACACGTACTTAACAAGACAGTGTATTTCCTTATACTGTAGGCTACCTAAAAATGGAAAGGATCTGCCAAAAAATGCTTGTTGCCAATCCCAGCATGCCAAATTCAGACAGAAAAACCACTCTGGACAGGTCACCACTTCACAGCAGGGCTCTATTCATCAAATAAAGAAATAAAAAAATGCTGAAAATGTGTATTTAGTCTCTCGCTGTGGGGTATTTCATAAAAGCCGCTTTGCAGGGATTTTCATTGCCTTTTGAACTTTTCTAAAATCAAAGCAAACACACTCTTTCTGCTTATTGCTTTAATCTAGGCTGGCAGGTAAGTCTACCCAATTACCATTTTTAATAAATAATTCTCACACAAACCTGTAAACACATTTAGTTTGCCAACGGTAGCGGCAGCCTTTCCCCAACTTCCTTCACACATCTGAAAATCAACAAAAGTGGGGAAATCAAAACAAATAAAAAAAACTCCAAACCATCATCAAACGGGTCGGCATCAGCTATGAAGCAGAGGTTAAATTCCCAAAGTGAGGACATCTAACTCTATTCTCTTATTTTAAATTGATTCTCTTAAATAAATCACATAGTTTTAAGTCAAAAACCTTCAAATTTTCTTGGGAGAGGACCCCCAAACTCGATATCTCCTAGTATCTTTTATTCCCTGTAGATATTCATAATATGTCTCTGTATCCTGCTGCATAATTTGTACGAACATCCTGACTGGGACACTGCTCCTTAAACCTGACTGAATAGCTCATATACCTCAGTCCTGCATGAATACCGGCCTCTCTGGCTGGCTAATGTTGACTCCAGGCTATAGACATCCTATAATATATTATAGAGCAATACTACAAATAACACAGGAAAGCACTTTAACTATTAACACTATGAGTAAATACACAAACACACCACCTTAACACCATAATGTTTCAGTTGGAATGTTATTGGAATAGTATAGGTCTACTATAGAAGATGCATAACCCAAGTATAATAATAATAAACAAATAAATAGGAGCAAGAGATTGCTGATTTCGGCAGATACACACACCTGCATGTGAATAAGGGGAGTACCAGCACTCATTTTTTTCCACTTCAAGCACTGCCGTAAACTTATTGTATGGACCCAGTCAAGGTGAAATGCTGCTTCTTTCTCTGGAGCACGTGGCTAGTGATTACACAGTGCACCTTAATTACTGAACCACATTAGTAACCCGAGAATCGGATTGCAAGCATTCAAACTAGCTTTGAAAGGAAAAGTGGAAATGACTACCATTAAAAACTCTGACTGAGGGAGGTAATCATACATTCTAAGAAGGGAATATGTGTGAGGTGGTGATGCAATCCCAGTCACTTAACAGATACAATTATGCTGTAGTTTGCATTCATGCCAACGCTGACAAGTTCATTATGATGTGAGTCACCGAGTTAGCTTCAGCTTTCTCGCACACAAGCGGATTACAAAAAATAAGAGATCAAAACATGAAATGCTTCCTGTGGCGTCCCTTAGCTTGGAATACATCGCTATTTTGGCAGGAGGCGGTCTTCCTCGGCCAAGAAAACCACTGTTAAGCTGTGCCCACCATCCCCTCCAGGCTACTGGGAGTTCCTCTGTCCCCCGTTAGTTTCTCTCAAACAGAAAAAGAAGTGCACAGTGAGAGCTAACTGTATGCAGGTGCTTTGTTTGGATGCAAGTATTTCCTTCTGCGTCATCTCAAATATGTGTGTGTGGCTCTCCGTCTTCCTCTTTGCATGTGATTCTATTCTGTAGTTTCCATATAGATATGATTCCTGCATGCACAGAAGCTTTGCAGCCTTTGTTTTGTGTCTAAAAAAGCTGGTGGCATCCTCTGAAGTGCAGGTTAGCAAGCCTAATGTTTATACAGCACTAACATCCAAGAGAACAAAGGACCCCTGGGGGCTGCTGCCTGCTTTCTGGCCGAGATAGCAGGCAGCAGAGGTGACAGCCGGCAGCCAATTCATAATGCGCATTATTGCCCTCAAACGCAAGCGCTATGTTTTTCTGGGAGAATTATGCCTTTTATTGTGCGTGTGCAGGTTTGTTTGTGTGTCTGTTTATGCACACGCAGATGGGCTAAAACTGATAATCCGACTGAAAATCGCGTTTGACGTTAAATATTATGAGAGACATATAACAGAAGAAAAGGAAAAATGTAATTATTAAAGCAGCAGTAGGCAAAATTAGAGCATATATGTTTAAAAAAAAAGTTATTTTTATAAAACGGTCACTATATCCTGACAGTAGTGCATGAGACGGGCAATTTGAAAAAAATAATGTGCCTCTGTTTCCTCCGGTGCTCCTAATGGCATCTGCAAGATTTTACAGAGCAAAAACAACCAATCAGAGCCGAGCTGGAGCCTTGCCGTCTCTGAGCAGCTGTCAATCACTCACAACTCTGATCAAACGGTCAAACTAGGCAGCGTAGGCAAAGTGTAATGTTCGTTTTTGCTTTTCAGAGGAAATTAACTGGGACTATCGTTGCAAATGAACAGAGACAAAATAACGTTTTTTAAATACAATTTATCCTGTTTTTTTGTAATAAATGACTATTCACGAAAAATGTGACTGTTGTGGGATTATTATTCATGATGTATACTGTTATGGGGCTAAATGGGCATCAGTCCTGCAAATTAAACTTTAGTTGTTCCATATGTTTTTTCAGACAGTGTGAGTACAAATACAGAAATTCTGCTCCCACCTAGAGCCAACGTTGCAATATTACAACATTTTCCTAAAAACATACTAAAATGCAAAAAATACAGCTAAAGAGTACACTACAAGATGTTTCTGAAAACATTTTACATGAAAAATAGGCATTACAGTAACAGAATATTGATTAATATTTGATCAGCGCTGCCTAGTTTGACCGTTTGATCAGAGTTTGCGAGTTATTGACAGCTGCCTCCGTTGAATGAACAGCCAATAGGAACGCTCTCTCTCTCTGAAATGACCTGTAATTGGCCAAAGTCCCCATCACGGGCTAGATTTTCTAAAGCCTGAAAACAGAGCCATGAGGAGGTGCAGAAGTCGAGTTTTCTCTCAGAACACTTGAATTACAATATGCTGAAAGGTTATTATGGCATTTATGCCCAATGATGACAAAAATATTCTGCCTACTGCTGCTTTAATGTGAATGCCATACTAGCAAAAAGAAAAAAAAAAAGAAAGAAATGCTAATTAATGTTTTAATTACAGCAGTTTCAACAGCAATATACTGCTGTGCAAAAGTGCAGATGATTTCTGCATAACATTCAAATTACTTTGTTTTGTTATCAAATCTACTCTATTTGCTGTTTTATTTCTAATTGAATTATGGAAAGTGTAATTAGTTTCATTTCTCCTTGAATAAAGTGTTTCATGTACACGGTCATCTTATGTTTGAGAGCTATTTAGAAAACCACATTTCCTTCTCTAATTAGAGACATCAATCTCAGGCGGAGTATTCCAGTTCATTCTCTGCACATTGAGTCGCTGAATTCTGAAGGTCTATCACTGCTCAGGAAATTATAATCAAGATTGAGAAGCATGTTAATGAAGAGGCAATCACGGGGTGAGTGCGTTTCGTTGTCAAGGTTCTCTCCATAGTATTGACATCACTGAAATGTAGAATACAAGACACCCAACTTCTAACGACACAATAACTTCTTTAACTGTAATTTACTATTCACTACTTGATTATGGTAATGGCTTTGATTTGGTAGGCAGTAAGTGTTTCTTTGGGAATGGGAGGGAAGGAGGAGTGTGAGTGATAATTCTTTCGGGGAATTTGATGCATACATAAAAGCAAAGTAGTAAAGTAGTCGGCTTAGAGTTGTACACTCTGTCAACATGTGAATGTTGTCAGTGATGCTGCTTGAGAGCAACAAACAAGGGACCAGATTTTTTCCAAATGAATGATTAAGGGCGTCGATTTACCAGAGGCACAACAAGACAATGCACTCAAGCTTCATTACTTTTTGAGCAGCTGTGAGATTCCTGCGCTCATTCGGGGGCAAGTGTCGGAGACGCAATCATTTCTTCGCCAAAGTTCTGTTTCGACTTGAAGCGTTGTTTAAAAACAACATTGGTTTGTGGGGGATTCAATCAGCAGATTCCTCTACGGTTAGTTTGAAGTACCTTGTTCCACTGGTTACTTTTCTAAGTGGTACTAAATTGTTTTGCCTTAAGTGCATCTATTCTCAAAATAAAGAAATAAAAAACTGGAGGTGCTGGAAGAGGTGGTGTTGTGAGTACTTGGGTCTCAGGTCCTACAACACAGCTTGTTGTCTCTGGTCCCTCGAAGGTCAACACTGTCAAGATGGTTTGCAATTGGTCGCAAATTTGCATGTCAAAGTTCACTTAGGCTGAATGCTAAGTTTCTCAGTTCCCAATTTTGTGCCTCCTCGTCTCCTCGATCCTTCGGCTTATGACACAGAAATCGATCTCAGTGCTCAATCTTGAAGGACATACAAATTCCTAAAATGCATCTTGAGGAGCGAGGATCGAGGAGGCTTGCCGAAGGAGCTAAAAGCGAGGATACACTGTTATATCCTTTGCAGAAGTGTTTTCAGCACCCGCGAGGTACTGTATAAGAGGCGTGACACACAGCTGGAATAATCTCAAACCATGGCAGGACTCTACAAATGTAACTGTTCCTTCTGTTTTTCTGTAGCGGAAAACCTCTAAAGAGAGGCGTCCAGGAGGCATCCTGATCAGATGCCCAAACCACCTCAACTGGCACCTTTTGATGCAAAGGAGCAGCGGCTTTACTCCGAGCTACCTCCGGATGTCTGAGCTCCTATCTCTAAGGCTGAGCCCAGCCACCCTGTGGAGGATGCTCATTTCGGCTGCTTCTATCCACAATCTAATTTTTTCCGTCACTACCCAAAGCTCATGAACATAGGCAAGGGTTGTAACGTAGATGGACTGGTAAATTGAGAGCTTTGCCTTCCGGTTCAACTCCCTCTTCACTTCAACGGTCCGGTACAACGCCCGCATAACTGCTGACGCTGCACCCAACTGCCTGTCCATCTCGCACTCCATTTTACCCTCACTTGTGATGAGTGACACTGGTGACTAGACTTGAAGTCCCTCGGTTGGGGGAGTAACTCATTCCCAATCCACCATCTCCCGGCAGAGAACCATGGCCTCAGACTTGGAGGTACAGACTCTCATCCCGACCGCTTCGCACTCGACTGCAAACCTCCCAAGCGCATGCTGAAGGCCACAGTTCCATTAAAATGCATTTATTTCGGACTGAAATGGTGCCTTTATAAATGTTGATAATCAACACTTTAACCGGTCAGAAAAAAAATTCAAAATTTGCATCCCTACTTTTTCTTTTCTTCTTTTGCCCCAGAATGATCCATCACATTTACACATCCGCAATATTTCCACGAAAGATGAGATGCCTCCATTTACAGAAATTACTTCAGTCATTGAGCAATCATTTCAGCCTTAAGGGTGGAAATGATTACTCATGGACTGGAGTAATTTCAGTAAGCTGAGGCACCCATCTTACGTGGAAATGTGGCTGTGATGGATCATTTTAAGGCAAGAAAAAGGAAAGAAAAAGTGGCATCTTTATTCAGTTCGATCTTTATTGTCCCATGTGAGGAATTTGGCTTGCAGCATGGAAAAAGCAGACACAATAAAGTAGACTCACCATTCAATAAAGCAAATTACTAAAGAAATGTCATAGAAATATCATTTAGAAAGAGTAACACATCATACCAATAAAGGCAATAAGAGGCCAGCAACCAAGAACAAGTTTAAAAAAAACAAGACTATAGTAGAGCATGACTGATATATTGGTCAGCCAATTTTATCGGCCGATATTGGCCTATCGAAGATATTTCAGTTTCAGAATCGGCGACCATTCGGACACTCTTTCAAAATAAACATAATACAATAACAGTGTTTGAGTATCCCATTCATATTATTATTACTTGCTTTCCCCAGTAGAGTGCGCTCCGCACAACACTGTGGCATCATATGAAACTAGAAAACTCAAGGAAACCATCGGTATCGTAGCTTATCGCAAAGGAGGTTAAATAACGCTTCAAACTTACACTAAATTTTGGCGAGGAAAAACTGGCATGGCCATCTTCAAAGGGGTCCCTTGACCTCTGACCTCAAGATATGTGAATGAAAATGGGTTCTCTGGGTACCCACGAGTCTGCCCTTTACAGACATGTCCACTTTATGATAATCACATGCAGTCTGGGGCAAAGTCATAGTCAAATCAGCACACTGACACACTGACAGCTGTTGTTGCCTGTTGGGCTTGAGTTTGCCATTTTATGCTAAATGCAGTACCTGTGAGGGTTTCTGGATTTGTTTTGTGTTAATGAATTGATTTCCAATAATAAATATGTACACACATTTGCATAAAACAAGCATATTTGTCCACTCCCATGTTGATAAGAGTATTAAATACTCGACAGATCTCCCTTTTAAGGTGCATTTTGAACAGATAAAAACACACACTAAAAGGGAATGTTTGAATCTATTGCACCCTGGCCCCGAGTAGTCTATACCTCCACCCTGAAGGAAGCAGCTCTAACTCTGTACTGAAGTGATGGCAATTATTTTTCCCTTTTGCCAGACCCCTCTATCATCTCATCATAAAATGTCTGAGAGTGAGAACTGCTGCTCAAGGATACTTGCTACTTTTATCAACTTGTTCAATCTATATAATGCTATGAGGGTTAAAACTGACTGAACGTTTTGTAACACAAGGCTGTCAGTATAATATTCTGTCAATAAAAACATTTAACCTCCTACAGGGATAACATTTGATTGTTAGTTTTTTTTTCTGCAGATTGCTTCAGGTTTTTTTTTTAACTCGAGTAACAAAAAAGGTATACAAGAGTCTTCAATGCTTAGACTGTTTATACAAAGAGCTACTTTGTGCAGTGGTAGCCATGGTTATTCTATCCTGGATTGTGGCTCTTTCAATAATACAATGGAGTGGCATAAATGTCATGTCTCATTCATATCTGGTTATTGATGTTTGGCTAATAATTCCTCTATTATAATGGTGGCATGTGGCCAAAACAATCATTCATTATCAATATTTTACAACAGACTTGTAAAACTATAGTTTAACTTAGCCTTTCCATTAACATATGTAGCTTTACTGCCAAATTTGCAACATGAAACGTAAAGCTGAGTTAATTTGTTTTTGAGCCAGAGGGCGGAAAAGCATCACAATAAGCTGACCGATACATAGCTACCACCATATTCTACGCTAACATGTTACAAAATGACCTCTCTTTTTACCTTGGTTTTGGTCTCCACCAACATTTTCAGTTTTTTGGCAGAGAGCTAGCACCACAAATGCAAAAGTCTGTCACTGACTGATGAGTGAGTGACTGAGTGATGAAGTTACATGATTAGTCGGCCGAGTTTCCTCATTGGCCGTTGCTCTTTGAAAATGAAAAGGCGGATAAGTCCTTTATGCAAATGAGCCCATCCAGCGCAACACGTTTGGCTCACGAAACTTGGACCAAGCTGTCAAACTAGGCGATCTAGTTCTAAAATAAAAGAGATTCAGCAGTGGCATAGCCCTTTTCTCGCTTTAAATCTTTTAGATTTTGGTGGGTTGTTTAGACGGAAGTAGTTTCCAAGTAGAAAACCACCAACCAATCAGGTGCATTCCACGATAAGGTACATCACCGCTTGAACAGCCAGTTGAGTGGAGCAGCTCGTCCTCCTACTCAGTTTTGACCAAGTCTTGTTTTTCGTTTTTCTCATTGGTGGTAGCTAGGGCAAGAAGTGTACAGTGGGTGTTTTTCACAGCTTGTTTTCTGGAATCATCTGCCTGCTGCTGCAGGATTGATTAGAGCAATGAGATTGAACCATTATCAGTAAATATCTCGTAAAACAATTAGCTTTTAACTTGGGGTTAGAGCAGTTCCACATCTTCACAAGGTCTCATCTTTTACCAAGCCCCCAAGAAGAGCGCCGGGCTTTGAAGTAAATTTTACATAGTGGCCAAATGGTGGAATTACAATTTCCGTGTCCGTCACGTGATGCCATTGGGCCCAAAAAGATTTTTTCCGATAGACTTACATTGGGAAAGAACAATGTAACTCAACGGATATTTTTTTTTTTTTTTAGGTGAATCAACTTTCCCAGTACGAACACTTGAATAGCCCTTATTTAAATTATTAGGTCCTAAAAGTTGTAAAATGCACTAATAAATTCATGCGCCACTGAACAACTTTGATAGGAATTAGCGTGGCCCCGCCTCCGACGCTGTATCCAGTTCTCTTTATACATCCATGCCTTGTACACACAAACTTATCTCCGTTGGTATGACGAGCACGCAACAACATACTGCTCATGTTACAAACAAGATCCAATTCTCTAGCCATATTATGCTGTGGATTAGATGGTATCCATAACAACAGCCAAAAGCTTTCAGCAACTAGACAGTGCTATATCTAGCATCAAATGGAAGAGGCTATGCTCATCCACACGTCTCCCTGTGCCAGTTTTTTCCTGCTTTGACAGCATCTAACACTGACATCTGAGATTAAAATGTTTTCTCATACGCTGAGCCTTCCTTGGAAGCATGCAGTGTTTATGTTTCCATCCTTTCATCCACTACTTCTACCCTGCGCTGGGAATTTTCGGATGCACAAAAGCATCTTTCGAGAGCCACATTTGAAGTCTCATCATCTTCCAACCCTCACAGGACTTTATTCAACATTAAATGGTATTAAATATTTCATTGTCACTTGCACTGTCATTGACACTGAGGTATGGCTTTGTCTCGACAAAGAATTTTATACAGTGCTTCATGCCTGACTGCTTGTTCAATATTCTCCAAAATTCATTCAATATTCTCACACCTACTACACAGTCTTTGAGTGTGTTCCATGAGCATAAAAGGGTCCGGCCTTGGATGAATCTGATGTAAAGGCACAGTGAAACAAAAAAAGTTCCATTTCTATGTCCATGATAAGTTAAAAATGTTATAGGAAGAGATGACTTAGTGAAAAATCGCTATAGCAGTATTCATGTGTGTGCTTGTGGCCAGAAGGGAAACAAGACTGAGGCTGTGTTCGAAATTGCATACTAACATACTATTCATACTAAGTATGAATATCAGAAGTTTAGTAGTCGATACCAATTCAATACCATGGTAAAAAATAAAAGTAAAACAATAAATCCCATGTACTTCATCATACACTCCTTTATTACCGTTTGCATACTGGTTTTTGTTAGGAAGTTAAACAGGTCATAATTCCCTCTCTATGATCTATTTTATATTGCTGTGAAAACATCTCCATCAATCAACTGTATTTATTCCAGTTTCTCGCTTTACCCTCGCCCAATACTCATAATGTAAATCTGTGGCACCTACCATGTTGAAATCGGCAGTATGAGAGCCAGTTAACGTTAGCTGTTTTCAGCAGGTAAGCAGCACAGTCCTGCAGGGAGCTAACAGCTAACGTTAACTAGCTCCGTCCTGCCGATTTCAACATGGATTTGTTGTTCGCAATGTAGCATTATCAGGGAAAAAATAGGGTACGTCCGCCGGATGCGTCGATAGTGTGTTTACTGCATCCCAAACACATTTTCTATCATCCCCGGGACGACGGGATGCCATTAGTCTCGATCTCTGATGCTACCTATGGTACCTGCGGTATTGTAGAAGAACTGTCACGTTTTCTGAATTTTGGCGTAGACTTGGTACAGAAGTATCGGTTCTTGTGACATCCCTATACTACATTAGCATTAATTTGAGATGTTAGCTTACTAAACTACACAACAGCCCCACAATGCAATGCGTCTGGTGGCCTTGAGACTGGCCGCCAATCATGGGAGATTTTGAGCCAGACTAAAAGCTGTTAATATGTGACTTTATTAAGTTTTAATATGTTTTTATGACAGAAAGTAACCGTTTAGATTCCCAATACGTGGTCAGGTTACCGAAATAACACCTGTTTGGAAATGTTTTGCAACGTTTTTGGAGATGTGGCGAAGCCGCTGGCGGGGTGCCTTGAGACCGGCCCGACCGTCAATCATGTGATATGTCTTGCTTGAGTATACTTCCGCGTGAACAGTCTGCTGGTAAAAGTATATTATCGTTCATTTAGTAGGCAGCATGAAGCACATACTGATTATGTAGTATGCAGTACGTTAGTATGCGATTTTGAACACAGTCTACAGCCGTGCAGTGAGGCTATACTTTTTCTTAATGCATCCATGGAGCTAGCATGTTGGCATGCTTTGTTTTGGAGGTATTTGGTCAAAGTATTGGACATATTGAAATTTTGACCTGATGGTGATGCTAGATGAACAGTCATAAAAGTTATTACAATTTATCCTAATGTGGACATGAATATGTGTACAAAATTTCATAGCAATCCATCAGATAGTTGTTGAGATATTTCACTGACAAACACACGTCAATTTCATCAACCTCAGTAGTTGTTGAGAGATGTTTCAGTCTGGACCCAAGTGGTGGCCCGACACACAGACAGACTGACAGACAGACCCATGTTGCCAGGCTTCAGTATATAACTGACAGCTCACAGTGAATTCTTCAAAGCTTTGTTCCAAGAAGCCAAAAAAGGTTCTTTTAGGGTTGCTTCAGCTTTTTAAATGTCTCCATGGGTTGGTTTTCATCCTGTAGAACAGCAGAGTAAACAATCAGCAGAGCAGCTAAAAGTCAACAGCCAGTCAGATTTGCTTCATCTCCCCCCGACAGAGAGCTCTAGTTTGGGTTGGACAGCTTAATGTCTCCAGTTGTCTCACCCAGACAAGTAAAACAAATGGGGTTGAATATGTCCATTTATTCACAGAGCAGAAAGGCCTCAGCAGCAGATGTTGCTGTATTGCTGTGTTTGTCATATCAAAAGCTAAAATAAATACTGTCTCCACTCTGGAGTCATTCTCTGGGGTTGGCACTATGACTTCAGCAAATACGGAAATGTCATCTTTTGTGGATTAAAGCCACTAAAAGTAAGTTTGGTAAGAGTGGAAAGAGAGAGAATTCAAGTGGGAGTCGAGGTCAACTGGTTGTGACACAACGACAGCAGAGGTAGGCTATGTGGTTACACATGCCAATTTACAGTTGTAGCTGTCAAGCAAGTGGAAACAGTGAGAGAATTATGAGTAAATCATTCTTTTTTTTGTTGATGCATGAACTGTTTCAGAGCTTTCAGAGAATAAAGCCATGTTTATGTTGGGTAATGATATTTTAGCAAGCAAAGGAAATGGTAAGGCAGCACTGATACAGCTGATGTTATTAACATGTGGCCGTAAATGAAGCAGTATGGTATACATCATTTTTATTTAGGGTTGCAACTAATGATTATTCTAATCATCAATTTTAACAAGTTAAATTGTTTATTACAACTTGGGTTCTCATCACAACACCATACTCACGGAAGTAATTGCTGAGATTATGGAGATTTCCGAAGCTACAGAAATAAAAGCTTGTTTAAAGTTGTTATAAACTGTAGTTTTTCCTGTAATCAACTGAATCTTTCAGCTGTATTCAAACTCTGCCTCAGTTTACTATTTTCCGTCATTACTTATTACTGTATTTTTTCTCTGGAGAGAAAAGGGATGAAGAGGAAAACCCAACTGTGATTCAAACATACACTGGCCATGTAGAAACTGTCAGATTTTGGAACTGCTGTTTTTAATGAATGAAACTGAAATTATTTTGTCAATGGCAGATATTAGTGCAGAGTGACTAAATTGTGTATCAATCTATGTATAAAAGGAGTATCTTCCAATAGCTATCAATAATGGCAAACTGTAACATTCAAGCCTTAACCCAATACGGCTGCAGCATTTGCAAAATTAGACCGCATGTTTAATTCACTGGGTTTGATAAAGTGCCACTGACAGCAGCAATAGATTCTTCTTCCAAAAGATTCTGTCACTTTTAAAGCATCTTCCTGTTTGGGGACTGCAACATTCAACACTGCTCTGACTACAACAGCCATCCACTTATCCATCTTGTCATATTACTCAGACTAACCGAATCTGCTCCCAAATTGAGAGTCAATAGAGATTGTTGAGCTGGCACAGTGCGAAGATTGAAGATTATTCACTTTGCTTAGCTCTGTCAACAAGTGCTGTTTGTAAAAGGCACGCTCGAACCATGAAATTGCAACCATATGTCACAATTTCTCTCGTAGCGTTGCTGTAAAATATGTCTCTTGCTCTTTTTGGTCAGCGTGTACTTACATTAGGATTAATGGCTTTTAATGAGGGAGTGATTAGCTAAGGTCCACGCCATCAGGCGGGTTCGAAGTGTGGTCCCGATCTTTAATTTTGAACTACAAGACAGAAGTCAGAATATTAACATAGATATTTGTTATTGCAGCTACATAAAAACAAATAATGATGCTCATACCAGAATGATATACTAGATGAAGAGGCCCATGGTTTTAGTTAACAAAGAGAGAGACATGGATAGAAAATAGTACATGTTCTAGGACAGTGGTTCCAAACACATTTTGTTTGACACACATGTTAAATAAGTTCAAGTACCCCTTTGTAAATCCCACCCGTCATATTTTAAATGTGTTAATCTCCGAATTACGGTAACTTTTGGCGAGGAAAAACTGGCATGACCATTTTCAAAGGGGTCCCTTGACCTCTGACCTCAAGATATGTGAATGAAAATGGGTTCTCTGGGTACCCACGAGTCGCCCCTTTACAGACATGCCCACTTTATGATAATCACATGCAGTTTGGGGCAAGTCTTAGTCAAGTCAGCACACTGACAGCTGTTGTTGCCTGTTGGGCTGCAGTTTGCCATGTTATGATTTGAGCATTGTTTTTTATGCTAAATGCAGTACCTGTGAGGGTTTCTGGACAATATTTGTCATTGTTTTGTGTTGTTAATTGATTTCCAATAATAAATATATGTATTATATTTACCCACTCCCATGTTGACAAGAGTATTAAATACTCGACAATCTCCCTTGAAGGTACATTTTGAACAGATAAGAATGTGTGATTAATTTGCGATTAACTATGGACAATGATGTGATTAATCGTGATTCAATATTTTAAGTGATTGACAGCTCGAGTAATTCTTTTTAGATGTTTTTTCCCTGCTAAACAAAATATGGGATATATTCCTTTAATGAAATCCTATTTTCTGTTTGTTTTTCAAATAGACTCCACAATCTTTCCTCGTACCCCCTGGCCTCTGCAGAAGTACCCCCTGGGGTACAGTATTGCCTGTTTGGGAATTCCTCTTCTAGGGGTTTTACGGGGTTGGCTGATTGAATGGTTAAGTCACTGCAGTTATCAACTGGGCGCCTTCCTTCGCTGACGCATCACTGAATTACGCCCACAACACTGCTAGGAGGCTCAACGGGGAATTGCGGCGTCCCTGCAACTTACAACCACAGGGCACAACCTACCTTTACAGCTTCTTTTTCTCTGCCTCTAAGCTGTAACCTCACACAACATAAGCTTCCTCGACTGAATCCTCCTGTGGCACTGTGAGCACTACAACAAGCACAGTGTGTGCTGGGACTCTGACAACTGCACCAACATTTGAGATCACTATCTTCTAAGGGATTACAATCGTCTTCCTGAAATCCCTGACCGTTTGGAGACCTCGTTCTGCCCGTGTGGCCCCTTCCTGCTCCTTTAGACAGGCTCCTCAGACAGTCGGAAAGCTTTCAACAGCTTGTTGCAAAAAAAGAAAAAGAGGTGTCTGAGTGTGATGGCCAGGTTTTGTAACTGTGGAAACCAACAGCTATACCGCTCTCAACAGCAATTACATGCATGCTTGCATAGGTGTACTGTAAATAAAGAGCTTTGCTGCTGAACTACACTGACCTCCTCCGAGTTGGCAGAGATGGAGTTGGTGTTTTTTCAAAGAAAGTTTGAAAGAGAGTGACCAAAATCCAACAAGTCTCCATACTGCACCTAAAAAACAATATAGTTTGTTTGTAAGCTACTTCTAATTTCCAAACATGACTCCTACGAGCATTTTGTGGTCTGCTACCTCCATGGTTAGGGTCCTGGTTAAGGGTAGGGGAAGATGGTGAGCATTCTTTAGACCAGTGGTTCCCAACCTTTTTTCTTTCTGGGGCCGCTGTTTATATCTCCGTGGGTCCTCTTCACGGAGCCGGCCGCAATATTTCTACAGTAGCCCAGAATGGACAAACCATATACTGGCTTTAGATAGGGACATTCACGTTTTCTTTTTCAATAATTTAATTTTAAATAAAAATGATGATTCTATCATTTTGACTTGGCTTTTTATCTCATCATTTATACATAAGTCAAATAATAATTTGATAATAATTTATCATGTCAAAGTTATTTTTTAAATTCATGACTTCCTACATTTTTTTCTTTTATTGGTGGATTGGTGGTTCTCTAGTTCCAGCAAGTTCTTCCACTATCGTTCTCCACAATCACTCACAATGAGAGCATTACAAAAGTTTGTACAACTTGGTTTCATCGACGTAGTGGACGAGGCGCCCTCCAATCTTCTGAAGGAGTATATCTTCAGTTTTAGTCATATTTCAACCTGTTTTCTGAAAATATAAACTTCCAAGTAGGTTTACAAAACAGCTGTAACAGCTGATAAACAGACTAACTGGAGTCTACCTTGAACAATGGACATTCTACCTAAGTTTTCCAGTCTGTCTGTCCTAAGCCTTACACTTGGCAGCACCTGATCACAGTGATGTTGGCAGCCGGCCCAGGGCCGAAGAATCTACTGACTGAGCTGCTTGCGTGATGGAGAGTGAATAGAGCTGGGGTGAACGGGGGAGAGAGAGAGAGAGAGAGAGAGAGGAAAACGAAAGGAGATTTAAACCCTACCCTCCATCTATCCGGATTTGGGAAAGTGAGATCACTGGCAAAAAAAGATTGATGAGCTTCCTGCCTTGGTAAGGACCCAGCGGGAATATTGTGAATGCAGAGTTATGTGCTTCACAGAGTCTTTGCTACGGGGGAATACACCAGACTCTATGATCACACTCAAGGGTTTGATGCAAGCAGACACAGGGAATCAGAGCAGTAAAAATAAAGGAGGAGCTCTTGCTGTTTAAGTCTATAAATTCTATAAAACACACCTCTTTTTTTCCTGGGAAAGAACTACTTGGAAAAATGACACAAATGTAAAAGCTTTCATGAGAAGTGAATTGCTTAAATCATTATTGTACAGGATCAATCAGTAGAGCCAAGTTGTTTACTGTACTCCATCTTCTCTAACAGTCATCCGATATGAGAAATGCCGGAGCAAGGTGAAATGTTAGAGGGTGCATATAGCTTCATTAGTGAAAGTTCTTCAGTCATTGACATGAGCAGGTGCTCCGCTGATTGGCTGGCAGAAAAGCCCGCACACTCGTTGCCCTCTATGGATATTGATTGGACATCACCGCCGTACGTGACTAAACGGCACATAAGGTGTAATGATGAGGAGGCTGTAAAAGGTATTGGGCATATGTTATTTTAGAAGGGTAAAGTTCAGACAATGACAGAGACGTGTTTGCTGCTTTAGTTTTAATGGAAACCATCAACGAGATTGAGGTAGAGGTGCTGGAAAACAACAGTGTACGCACGAAAGCCATGCACACGCCGTTTCCCACACACAAACTGACACTGAGCCGTCATTTCCCTGTTAATGATCTCTTGGTTTCATCCTGAATTGTGAAGCACTTTGTAAAGTCTGTTTCAATCTGAGCGCTATAAATGAATCGTTAATCATATATCTGGCGTTTCGTAATGATGATTGAGATATGACCGCGATGATGGTTTCGAGGTACATGTGATGAATAAGTGGTATGGGTGCTATAAATAGCCACAGCCGTGCGTAATGACAGCTGTTCTGGTGCTGTTGGAGAACCTCACTATTCTTCTCATTGACGGGTCTAATGAGTGGTGGAGTGCGTTTAAGGGCGTTTCTGCATCCATTTATGGCTTACTGTGGGAGTGGAAATAAGGCTTTTGCATGTGCGTAAGTCACACGAACCAACAGTTTCACAATGATTGAGATTCATAAAACCGAATCAGGCGTACAGGCTGCTTTATAAATCTGAAGAAAAGAATGCATATTTCTGTCTTTGTGCATACACACAGTTTTATGCATGTGGGCCCAGGTGTGCAAGCTGATTGCAGATTGATCAGTTAGGCTAATGACAAGGGCGCCGGATTCACTTGGGAAGAGTGTGTGTGTGTGTGTGTTGGTATTTGCGGGGATACAGTGATTGGCGACTTAAAAAGATAGCTGATGACGTCACAAGCCTAAACAGGGGTGGGTTTGTTAGAGTGATATATGTGCATTGTACATAATGTGAGTCATTTGCTTGTTTTAGCTCTCAAATGCGAGGATTTCCAGCCCACTCGCCAGGAAAAAATTTTGGCATTGTACGTCTCAGCAAACCAGGGATACAATGAATGGCAACGTTTTTTGCATGTGGTCAGAGCAAATGATGTAGTTTAGATAGTGAAAAGAGACACCTGGTGGGCAGGAGCGGAGGTGGATGGGTCCAACAAACACGAGGCTTTCATCCAGGAGACAGGTGTTCGTGTCCTGTGCGTCACATTAAAATTGGCTGTTCATTCGTGTTCCCTGTTCACAACGTTCAGTGTTATTTTCACTGTACAAACATATGTTTAGGCCAAACCATGTTGTTCTTTCTTAAACCTAACTATAGTGGTATTTGAACACAAACCATGATCTTTTTTCTAACTTTCAACAAGTAGTTTTGTTGCCTAAGCTTAACCAATCATTTCACAACGCTAACCACCTGGCATTGTGCATTTCTGCAAGCGTGATACGAGGCTGATATGAAACGTATTTAGGTATTAAACATATTTTGAGTTCAGAAATGTCGGATTTCAACGTATCCGTGGTTTGCAGAAACGTCCGATGCCAAAATTCTTTCTGGCGACTCGGTTGAGGATTTCCTGCTTTGCTTTCTAAATTAAAAGACTTTGTGTTTTGGACTGTTTGTCAGACAGTACAAGCATTCTGGAGTATAACTTTGGGCTTTGGGAAGTACTGATGGGCATTTTTCACTATTTCCTAACATTTTATAGACAAACAATTGATTATAATTGTCAGATCAATCATAATGAAAATCATTTTTAGGTTCAGCACTAGTTCTATAGAGTAGTTATGCGTGGGTTGACCCACCTTTTCCTCCGTAACCTTAAACTCTCTATATAATGCTATTTTATTCCAACAAAAACTGTTTACAATAAACACAACCTCAAGGACACAGAAAGAAAAGGTGAGCTTTTAGAACCACAGACAGCGACAAGGCTGCGCCTGTCCAAAGATAGCTGAAGAAGAGACTAAAGCACAGACAGGACACCTAGTGAGAGGAGACTGACAGCCCACTGCAGCAGTAAATTGAGGAAAAGAATTGTGCCTACAGTCAGCCAGATAATCAAGTCCATCATGTCCATCGCAACAGGGGTCAAATCCACAGAGCTGCCCCCCAGAGTCGGGAGGCTTTGCAAAAACGAGGACGCTTGGGAAGGGATGTCAGGACTGGCAGGCTCACACCAATTGCACCTTGATTCGTGTGGCTCTTGTGTAACTGTTATGTGAGCCCATGAGTCAGTTCATGTGTGAATGACCCTAAAGCATGGATGTACAGTATTATGAGAGGTGAAAATGGGTCAAAGAAGCATACCTTATAAATTACAATGTCCCTGGATGGATTTTTTGAACATATGTTGCATGGCATGCCCCTCTTTCTCACCCCATGTTTCCTGTGTGTATCTCCACTGTAAACTATCTAATAAATACAGCATAACGTGAGATGGATACAGGGAGTCAGTCTCTCTGCCAATTTGTTCCAGTAGCCAACTGTGAACAAACACTGCAACACACAAACATACATTTTCCCCATAGGGAACCAATATAAAATACATATCTGTGAACTGTTGAATGGACACCTTGCAGAGAGGCGGCTAGAGAAAAATATTCATGAGGAGGCAAGAGGGTGGCATGGAGACTGAAATATATGCTGATTTAATTGCAGACAATCACATATATCAATATTTGCTTTGAAAAAACCCCAAATGAAGATATTTTAACTCAAAAACTAGGGCTGTCAAAGTTAACGCGATAATGACGTGTTAACGCAAATTTGTTTTAATGTCACTATCTTCTTTAACAGAGTTGATCTGTCAGAGGTTGTAGCGGGCTCAGTTCTAAAGCTAGAGTTAAGATACTGGCATCATATGAAACTATAAAAACCTAAGGAACCATGTCATACAAGCTTGTCGGAAAGGAGGTTAAATAATGCTCCAAACTTGCACTACATTTTGGCGAGGAAAGATTTGGCATGGCCATTTTCAAAGGGGTCCCTTGACCTCTGACCTCAAGATATGTGAATGAAAATGGGTTCTATGAGGTACCCACAAGTTTCCCCTTTACAGACAGGCCCACTTTCACAATAAATACATTTTTATTTCTTTTTTCATGGAACACAAGCCCATCACTTTGCCTAAAATGTGTCCGTCACCTTAAATTAGGTCAATTATGTCTCAAGAATATATTAAATTATGCACATTTAATATTTGTACATTTTCTTAGGGTCTAGGAAAGCCATTTTATGTGCATGACATTATCTGAGTGTAAAGTCCATTAGTACGAGTCGGGGTTCAGGGAAAGAAACACTAAGGACTTTTTTTAAACCAGTTGTTTGTTTTCTCTGTGGATGACTTGTTAAAGGGAAACTTTGACGATTCCCTGTGGTTCGGTCTCTCTTTACACTGAGAAAAAAAAATCAAGCCAACCAAAATGCATCACTAAAGCCATGTGATAACTTTCACTCTGCTCACTGCTGAAATGTGTCTGGGTAGAAGTGAGGAAATAAACAGGGAGAAGGTCCTGTGTTCTGGGTTAATGCATAAATCTGTACGGGAGCATTTCAGGTTTTGTACTTTTACAAGGCACTGTTCAGCAGACCGATCAAATCCCTTCTCTTCAGTATTCTTGGTGCTGTTTGTAGAAGCTGGCAGATATAATCATCTTCCCAAATATCAAGACGGCAGTGCGATTCATTGATAATCCAGGTCAGTCCCTGATTCTTTCTCAGGCAAGCTGCCAGCAACTGTTGATTTTGCTCATCCCAGTATGCAAAGCGTACCTACAGTATGTGAGCTGTTTAGCTCAAACTTGCAGAGTACGCTTTCTAGTTGGTTCAGATCGAGGTCAGATCACATTCCCACCACAAAAGAACCACTCCAGAATTTATTTGTGACCAACCCGAGACCAGTTCCGCCAACTAGTTTTGGTGCGGGTTCTTTTTTGGTCCAGGCCTAAGTATGATTGCTGTGTTCACATCTGCCCAAATGAATCGTACCAAGGGGGGAAACGATTCAACCGGACTGAACAGCACAGTTTTAAAAACGCCCTAAAGAGCATGTGTTGTGGGCCCAACCGTGTCTCCTTTGAAGTTAGTAAAAAATATTGAAGTATCGATACATATCGATTTGGAATATTTGAACCAGTTTCAATACTTATTTTCGGCAGTATCGATACTCAGATACCAGTTGCACTTTCTGCTCTCTCATATCTCCGACAGCGAGTTGACACTCAAACTGCTATTTTTTTTTTTAACCCTCTGAGACCCCAAAAAGACCAGTTTTTGTCTTTTTTAAGGGGGGTAAAGGGGGTCTTTAGGGGGAGATGGCAGGTCAGCAATATATGTCACATAGAATTGGTGTACATCATCTGAAAGCTGGGAACCTGAAGATTAATTTGAGATGCAGCTTAGCACTGTGTCAAGTTGTTCTAGTCATAAATCAGAAATATACATTAATTAATTAATCAATTAATTAAAGTAAATTGTGCAAGTGTATAAGGGCGTTAAACATTATGATGGAGATTTCTGCTAGAATTGCATTTTTCGGCGATTGGATGGCGAGCACTTCTGTCCTGGAAACTGCTCAGAAACCCCCTTATTGTGAATATACTGTAGCTAGGAAAGCCATCCGTCCTCTGAATGCCCTTGGTCTGTAGTTGTAAAGTTTCATGAGGCTCACTGTATAAATGTAAGGTCAAGTTTAAAAAAAATGGTCTCCCTACAATGAAATGGCTACTATGGGGACTAACATCATCACACATGAATACAAATACACCATTTTAGTATAGGCGAAAATAACATATTTAAACTTCATTCAAAAAAACAGCATGGTTTTTCCCCAAACTGCATGTGATTATCATAAAGTGGGCATGTCTGTAAAGGGGAGACTCATGGGTACCCATGGAACCCATTTTCATTCACATATCTTGAGGTCAGAGATCAGGGAACTCCTTTGACAATGACCGTGAACGTTTTTCCTCACCAAAATTTAGCATAACTTTGGAGTGTTATTTAGCCTCCTTACCAACAAGCTAGCATGACATGGTTGGTACCAATGGATTCCTAGTTTCATACTATATCGGAAGCTGCTACAGCCTCTGAAAGACAGTAAAGTCAGTCGGGGTTTCCGCCCTAGGTCCCATGTGTGTTTATGCTACTAAACCACTCTACTTAAAGTGAAGGAAAGACTGTGATACTGGTTAAATATTAAAAAAGTAACACGTCCTGTCTCGCGCTTCAAGTTAACATTAGCTTCTTCCATATTTTCAATATTTAATAAGGTTATACTTTAGTTGCTATGAGAGGATGTTGTTGAGATAACGAATTAAACACGCTGTCAGTGAATATTTTGGTTTCCAAAAGGTTTTGGTGCAGGCTTTTTTCTTTTCTTTTGACATGATTACAATTGCTGTTTTCACATCTGCCCGAATGCGTACCAGGGGGGGAAACGATTCCACCGGACTGAACAGCAAAGTTTTGAAAACACCCTACCTTTTTTTTTTTTCACATTTTCTATATTTGATAAGGTTATACATTAGTTGCTGTGAGAGTTTATTGTTGAGAAAATAAATTGAAATGGCTCCAACACCAACCTTTTGCTTGTCTGCACACTATGTGTAACTGTCACTGGAATGTATGGGCAGCAAATTGAAGCATTGCATCCATTTATGCCCAAAAGCACTTAAAATGCCTGGGTGGAGAAACGTGTTGAAGAATAAGCCCACACACTGGTGGAAAGACGTATTGCGCCGACCTTGTTGACACGTTGCACCATGTCATGCTACACTACCGCCACGATTTCCCAGCACTGACACCTGTCAGCGCTCCGGAAAAGCAGCAATTTTATCGCTTGCTTGCAGACTGGCACATCTCTGCTACTGTATCTCAATTACTTCTGTGCACTGCATGACGGCATGCATGTTTTTCCCCCCTTTAGATTCTTCATAGAGCAGCATGCACACCAAATTATGCCATTTCTGAGTAGCTTAAGCTGCCCTGAAAGTCACAATATATTGCATGCCTGGCTCAAACATACATTGACTATGCAATTAGCTTAGAAATAAAGGGAGTGAAATACAGCCTTAGGTTCAAAAGGTTAATGGGACTCATTCTGGGGTTTCTGAAAGTGCTGTAACACCAGTGTTGAAACAGTGTGAATGCAAAGTGTCGGAGTACCATTTAGTGGTGCGCTCTTCCTGCAGTACTTCTCACAAGCTGCTGTTTATGTGGATTAAATGATCACTATGCAGGGTGATGAGGTGAAGCTGGTGCACTGCTACAAGTAGTTAGGAATGCATGACAACGTGGAAACTCTTTGCAAGAGAGGGCAGGCTATCCTTCATTTGGAAGGTGATCTCTTAGGTCTTTTTTTGAAGTTAAGTCTTAAGTTTTTTTTTTTTATTAATCATGCTTTTTATTGTTTCCTTAAGAAAAAAGACTGCAACAACTGAAAGCAAAATAATATGTACATATAACAGATAGTGACTGTAAATTGAAAAACAAACTATTCAAAAACAAAGGAGGAAAAAAAAGGTAATAATAATAATAATAGAATGAAAATAGATACGGAGTGTGTGTTTAAGGCACATTTACAAAAGAGTAAATTAAACAGAATATAAAAATAATAATATTAATATAAACATAAAATATTAAAACTAAATTAATTAATAAATGTTACAACAAAACTGTTCAGGAGTATATATATGCACAAGTTAATGTTAAATGTTGTACTAATCAGTTGCAGCTACTGTAGTGCATTGCTTGCTGCAGTGCAGGAGGCAGGAGGAAGCTACAAAAAGACATGGGAAAAAAGGTAGGATAAAACAGCATGGAGAAAAAGCCTGACGCCGACTGTGTGGCCAACATCCTTGCAACCCACAGAGATTTGTTTGATCCATGATAACAACAAGGAGGCCTACAGGATAGAGGTGTGGGAGCTGTACCTGTGCAGCGAAGAAAATAGCCTGTCTCTCAAAGCAAAACTAGCATTGATTTTTAGGAAACTTTACCTTCACTTCACTGTTTATGTACGGTGTGGCTTTCGAGATTGTCAACAGACTCAAATTTTTTAATATTTCAGATTTCTTATCCCTTCAGTTGGCATGGTAACAACAAGATCAACAAAGGCTCTCTCTCTCTTTAAAATGGTATGCTTCAATCACTGTCCAATTAAAAGCAACCAAAGGCTTAAAGCCCTCCTCCAGCCAGTTTTACTTCCTGTTTTTTGGTTACTGTTCTTTCTCAAACAGAGAATGGGGGTGTGGTTAATAGTCCGACTTAATTCACTACCATGGCAACCCAGATGAGTTTGGGTTTATCAGACCACAAATGAGACAAGAATTAGCACATCACACCGGCTCGCTCTCACTCGCTCTCTTCCTTATCGTCTCCTGGCGAGGCGGCCATCTGGCTGCTGCTGCATCGAGGAGCCGCGCCGCCGCACGCCGGCCACCGCGGACCGGAGGATGGATAGACATGTTGCCAAGGTCCGCCGTTTGAAATGCAGTTTCGGGACGTTTTGGAGGTGCACCGGCTGCTGTCGCCTCAGCTCCCAGCACCGCCGCCGCACCGGGCTGCACTGAGATTCGCTTATTTCTAACGGGGATTTTCTCTTGTTTTTCTCTTGGGCTGAAAGTTGTGTGCTCCCCGCCGTCCGGACCGGTTAGAACCTCCAAAACGGCATCAGCTGGTTTTTGTTCATTTATCTCCAGGAGGAGGAGATAGTAAAGAATAGAGCGAGTGAGAGAGACAATCAGTGTGTTGTGTTAATTGTGGGATTTCATGTAATCCACTGCGTTGATTGCACCTGTTCTCGGCACACACAAATGCCATTGTGAAAAAAAAACACACTAAATTAAGGTGGAGGAAACAAAAAAAAATGAAAACACTCAGTTAGCTGATGCAACAACTTTAATTGTGTCATGTGACACCTCATCTGTAAAACATACGAAGCAGCGCAGACAAATTGTAGTCCTGGTTTCTACGACAACAGGTACATAGCAAGCTATCAAGGCTTTCAGAGACAAACGCTCTCACCGCAGGAGGACGGCATACATGTTATTATCAAACTACTCATCCAAGCCATCATATATTTACTACATTGTTACCATCTGAGGGTTGTTAGCGCACCATCAAGTCTCACACCACCTGCTTTTGGAAGAGCTTTTATCCACAGGCGGTGAGACTCATCAACAGTCAGCCCACAGGGCTGCGGATGAGAGGATGGTACTCTTTACTGATTATTCATGGATGGAATTAGTGGATCATGTTGATTCTTGGTTATGAAACAAATTAAAAAGTTGTAAGGGGGCCTGTCGTGATATCCACGTCTTATGATGATTTTAATGTGTAAAATGTAGATAAGGAGCCACCATATTTTAGTTCTTTTTAAGACACAATTAATTGCAGTTTAAAGTGTTGATATTATTGTTTAATGCCCAGTGGCTACATTGACATGCACACTAATATTCCACTGTTATTCTGAATTTGATACGGGTCATGTAAACATCAAATTCTCAATTAGGCCTTATTCCGAATGAAGCATTTTGCGGTTAAGACATGTGGGATATGCTGATATTTTTCAGGTTTTATGAGCATGTATACAGCGCATTCGGAATATGTGTCTCAATTGGGGTTTTTACGACAGTTTGTGGCACACGGCCTCTTGCCTGTTTACAGCCAGCTCTGTGCGTTGTATGCAAACCAACTAGCCAACAGTTTACTGATATGCATGCCTAAAAGAAAATGCCGCATATCTGGTTGGAAAGAGAAACACAACTACTTTTAAACAATATGAAAGACTTGGATATATCTGTTTTTTTGGATATGCCCAAATATCACAACACCGACCTTTTCAAGAAGGTGGTTGAAGGAATGAAAAAGGGAGGCTGTGCACAGTTGAAGTCAGCCACCGGTTACCTTAATCGGAGTATGCACGGCTGCATGTTAACAGGAATATTAGTGGAATATTCATTTTCATTAGCCATGTAAAAAGCCTAGAATAATAATATTGTCTTTTTCGGAATAACAATAATATTTTTAACCAAAAATGGAATATTTTCTGCATGTATTGTCAGTGTTTTTACTTAATATGCACAGTTTTACTCTTATTTATCAAAACACAGTTGGTTGGGTTGTAAGCTGTCCAGAGGGGTGTTGCCAGAGCAGAAACATTTAATTGCATTGGAAGGCATTGCTGTACTTTTGTTACGTGTGCGACAATAAACTGAACTGATTCTCGATCCAATCTGGAGCACGTTGGCCCAGCAGGAAGAGGAAAAAAAGACCCCAGCCAAGTTGGCCACTAGCAACTTACTTACATATCTCTGACTACAGCTTACAGTATGTACCATTCACACATACTGATGAGAGACCAATTAAAAAAGAAAAAAAGATGAATAAATGAGAACTGAAACATAAATGCAGATGCTAGTATTAGCTTGATGAGTGTGAAAATGATGTGAATCACATGCTTTGTATTTCGCTGCCCTAAACACAACTGAACACCTTTGGGAGATTTCGGAGCGATGGCTCTCCACCACATTCATCAAAACACAAATTGAGGGAATATTTTTATATTTTATATTTAATATTTTTTTATATTCAGGGAATGCTGTTCATCCCTCCAGCCGAGTGCCACATACTTTTAGAATCTATGAGCTCTGAAGCCGTCTGGAGGCTCTTTTTTCGACATGTTATGTTGGCTTTTTCCTTTTTGTTTTCTTTTTATCCATCTGCATGTTCCGATGATAGTTAGAGCTGAAACAGTTGATTAATCGATTAATCGCAGTTGATTAATCGATTAATCGAAGTTGATTAATCGACTATAAAGCAGAAGACTAATTGGCATTCTCTTTCTCGTTATATCTCAGGAACGCCTGGAGGGAATTTCTTCAAATTTGGCACAAATGTTGACTTTGACTCAAGGATGAACTGATTAGAATAATAGGATAAAATGATGAAGTGATGACATTTTGGACATATATGGATGTAAACTGCAACCTGACTAGTTGGCGGATGCATACAACCGTGAGGCAGTAATTCTAGTTTTATAAGATAATTACAATAATTGTTATGTAAGTTCATACTTAATACATGTGCAGTGGAGTGGCTTTATAAGTGCACTTGTACACCCTGGCTTTTCAACTCTTGTCTTTGGTCTCCAAACTTCTCCTGAGGGTTGTCAAATTGACATGTGAGTGGTATGTTGGGCATTTGTATCAAAGGAAATCAAAATGTGTATTTGTTTTATTAGTTTTATTTATTAAAATACCAAACAAACATCAGTCTCAAGATCAATCTTCAAAATCTTTCGCAATGCCATTGGTGTACCAAGGTGATCGGGAAGTTCTGGTGTTTTTTTTTAATTTTTTTATTTACACTTTTCTTTAGTTCCTTTTTGTTTTGAAAGCTAAACGCAGCATCACATCGTCTTTTCTTCCTGAATTAACCTGTGCGTTCTGCTGAGGTTACTTTCTTCCCTCTACTTCATTATCGCTCATTCTCATTCTTTCTAATAATTTCAAATCTCAATTCCCCCGCAAGTTTGGCATAAGAGTGCAGCATTATGCTTTCACATTTAATTTATACAAAACAGCTAATTGTCATGCATAATGCAGCAAGGCAAGTGTGGAAACAAGCTCACAGGCTTTGGGTAATGCTAATTGAATTTGAAAATGAAGTATCTCGTAGACAAATTGTTTGTGACTTCATCCTGTGCTATTATTATTCATGTTAAATGAGGGTGGAAACATGGAACAGAGTTAAAAATGCATTCCTCCTGCAAACGAATCGCATTTTAATCTGTCTCCTCCCCGCAAAGTAGACTACTGAACATGATGCAAGTTCAGCCAGCTGTTTCTCTTGTGTCTCTGTGTCTACACTTGAAATGAACAAACAATAAACTTTATATTTCACATGTATACTCAGTTTTAATTATATAAACTGCAGTAGATTGCTGTTGACCAATAACTCTACAATAGTTTGAGTGATCAATTTTCAAAGTGGATAGGTAAAAATACAATAAATCACAGCTCTATCTCGTTTGGTAACGAATAGAGGTGTGAATCTTCACTGGCTTCATGGCATTTTACACTGCATGAATTAGCCTAGCGGCTAGCGGACTTTAGTTAGTTAGTTAGTTACTTTTCCCCACTCATAGCTCTTCTACTCTTACTTGGTCTAAAGGCCGTGTAAAGGAAATTCAGAGATATGTTTCTGAACGTATTATAAATGTTGGAAAATAATTACTGAAAACATGTGCAAAGACTGTGAACATTGTAGTACTGGATTGTGGAGTTAGACGGTTAAACTGTTTTTTGCCAGTTTTATGTTCAGGATCTTTTAGGCGGGGCTAAAAACATGGCTCGATGACGCAGTGGAGCCATGCTTAACATTGTTATGACCATCTTAAGGCGGACCCAGATGCAGACACGGGAGGCAGATGAAAATTGAACAATGGGGCTTTATTGCCAAAAAGGTGAATCGTGAATGAGCAAGGGGAATGACGAGGTTGGGTAGTAGGGCAGCACAGGTGGTCGGTGTGGTCCACTGTGCCACTGCCTGAACCTTGCCTGGATTGGTCTTCACCTGCCCCTGCTCACAAATGTATCCCAGGAAATCCACTGAGTCCCCGCGAACTTGCATTTTTCAGCTTTGACAAAAAGCTTGTTCTCCAGCAGCCGCTGGAGGACCTGTTGCATGTGCTGGATGTGTTCCTCCAGGTTGCGGGAGAA
Organism: Adelosebastes latens; assembly: GCA_916700685.1. Taxonomy (NCBI): domain Eukaryota; kingdom Metazoa; phylum Chordata; class Actinopteri; order Perciformes; family Sebastidae; genus Adelosebastes; species Adelosebastes latens. The sequence goes on along the minus strand of CAKAKR010035019.1, from coordinate 82,685 downwards.
AATCAGAATGTCGTCCAAGTAGACAAAAGCTGAGTGGTTAAGGAGGTTGTGAAGAACATCATTAACAAGAGCCTGGAACACAGCGGGGGCGATAGTAAGACCAAACGGCATGACCAAATACTCAAAGTGTCCGAGCGGAGTGTTGAATGCCGCTTTCCATTCATCCCCTTGGCGGATCCTGACGAGATGGTAAGCATTTCTGAGGTCGAGCTTGGTGAAGATAGTGGATAGTGGTTAAAAATTAGAGTTAATGAGAGGAAGTGGGTACTTATTCTTAACAGTAATGTCATTTAGTCCCTGATAATCAATACAGGGTCGCAGTGTTCCATCCTTCTTTGATACAAAGAAGAACCTACTGCACCTACTGGTGATGACGAGGGGCGGATGATGCCTGCAGCCACTGACTCCCGGATGTACTTCTCCATAGTCTCACGTTCTGGTCGGGACAGGTTAAACAAACGACTTAAGGACCCTGAGGAGGTAGTGAGAGGGCTCTTTGCATCCTAAAAGCTTCAGCTAGACTATGGTACAGGGCTGGGACAGATGACAAATCAGGCGGCTCAGGACTACATGGAGGAGTGATGCTATCTGGGGATAGGGCAGACTGCAAGCAAAGAATGACAAAAAGTGCTCCAACTCTTAACCCTATTTTCAGCCCAGTCAAGGTGGGATTGTGTAGTTTAAGCCAGACCTAAAACTAAGGGAGAATGTGGAGAATCAATGATGTGGAGCTGGATCTCTTTGTGGTGGTTTCCTGATATAAACAGATGCAAGGGCTCTGTGATGTGGGTGACAGTGTCCAGGAGTTTGCAAATAAGTCCTCGTGCCTTTAGAGGAACGGAAAGGGGCTTAATGGAAATGTCAGACTTCGCAGCAAAAGTCGCGTCAACAAAACTCTCATCAGCTCCACAATCCACTAGAGCTGGGAGGGGAAAATTTAGCGGGGCCCAAGCATATCAAAGCTTCCAGAATCATGCGAGTAGAGGAAATAGTCTCTTGTCCGCTCATCAGTGTCCCTACTTCCACTGGTGAGCGTCTTCTTTTGGCCGAGAGGGACATGAGGCAATGACGTGGTCATTCTGGGCACAATACAAACATAATCTCTCTCTAATTCTTCTAAAGCGTTCAGAAGGGGTAAGGCCAGTTGAGACGGGATTGAGCTCTCTGGAGGGAAACTATAAACTGGAGCTGAAGTGGCGCTTACTCTCGCTAGAGAAGGGGTAGTGCATGAAGGAGGCACGGATGGTGGCCGACTAGTTTTATCCCGACGGTGCTCTCTAATGCGGTTGTCTAGCCGAATAGCAAGAGATATTAACCCATCTGGATCAGCCGAATCGTCCCTAACGGCTAATTCATCCTTAACACAGTCTGATAAACCCTTAAGAAAAACCCCTTTTAGCGCGACACCATTCCACCCAGAATCCATTACTTGTCCATTACTTCACGGATGGCTTGGTCATGATGTCCCACGAGGGTTCCTTGTGCGGCGAGAGTTTGGCGGATGTTGTCAGAGTCTGCTGGGTCCATTTTTGCCAGATTGTTCTGTTATGACCAGTTTAAGGCGGACCCAGATGCTTTTCCAAGCCGACCGACCACCTCGGATGAAATGTGCCTGGCAGGGGCCAGCCAGTGCTGGGGAGAGGTCCCGCGAGGGGATCCTCCCACACCGAGCGGCCGTCCCTAACCCGCCGAGTTGAATCCCCCGGGCAGACTGCGCAACGGGGGCCGTTACCGGCCTCACACCGTCCACGGGCTGAGCCTCGATCAGAAGGACTCAGGCCCCAGAGCAACACCGGGTAAGCAGTCTTCCGTACGCCACATTTCCCCACTCCGCCCGTCGGACAGCAATTTGGCGCTTTCTCTCTCGGAACTCTTCGCTCGCCACTACTGAGGGAATCCTGACAGGTTGCACCTTCCCCACCTGTGGGTGTGGTTTCAGCCATGGATGTATTTAGAGAGGTTTCAGGTTTCAGCGCCTTCAGCGACACAGTCATTTTGAAGGGGACAGATGCAGCAGACACACATTTCCTCATGTTCGCTCTGTCTATTTTCATGTTACACAATATGCAGATCAACTGCAACTTTCCTAAAATAATAATAATCAGTTTTTTTCTCCCCATATGACATTAGATACATAACTAATAATGTTTTGAGAAGTTAACATTTTGCTACGATGTTGTTTCTTACTGTAGTTCATTCGTGTGGTCCCCAGGGACCCCAGTCTGTAGTCCCTGTATGTTAAGTATGTTGTCAGGATGAGAGTTAATTAAGTCCTTGCACAAAGACATCTCTTCTACATTGTGTGCATTCCATAAAAGCACTGCAGCTAATACTATCAGCCCATTCATGTAACAAGCAAGCACGAATAATACCATAGAACATGAAGCACGCTGTCAGGATTAATAAGGCCTCCACACACCTCCCACCTCCCAGGCAGCTTACAGCAAGAAAACAGGCACGCAACCCCACACATCCAGGCCATTGCATCTAAACATTAGTCCGGTTAAAACAGATTGTGTAGCTGACTGGTCCAGTCAACCAAAAAAGATTAACCCCGAGTAAGTTTCGACCCAATAAGCATCCCCTTAATGCCTGTCTGTCAGATAAAAACCTTCATTTAACAATTTGCTCTTGGCATCACAGCAGCCTCTTGGTTAGACAACAAAAATATCAAGTATTTCCTCCCCAAATGCCGAAGTTGCTCTGGATTAGAGCATCAACTGAACAGAAATGAATAAACATAATTGAAGAAATGAGCAAGCAAATGAGTACTCAACAATACAATTCGTATTAATACAAATTGTAAACCAAGCCTAAAAGCTTGTGATGCTCAAGCAGTGATGTTAACACTGATACCTCTTTTGGTTGAGTGGGCGGCAAGGCCCTTTTAGGGCTTCTGCACTGTGTCCTCTGCTCAACTGGCATCTTTAGCCCTAATTCCCTGCTTTAACATCCATCTCGGACTGTCTGTAATATCTGGCAGGCAACCAATTCAGCTAATATTATGAAAAATATGTATTTCCCCTGAATCTATGGATTGATTGTACCGAGGGTGAGTCCTGCCAGTTTGCTGACTAATAAGTTCTCTAAGTTTCGTATTAAAATTTATGCAACTATTGATTCTTTGTTGAAATATTGATTATTCTACTGATTTAATTAAAAGGTGCCCCGTTAACTTTTCTTGTAAACAAACAAAGTTAATGTGAAGGCTATTGTTTCTCAACAAAAAACATTGTGTATCATTGACAACATGAATGCGTTTCCTTGCTCATAAAGCATTTTCATTTTAAAAAATATGTATTTTTGCATAGTTTCTGCATTGTTTATGTCCATCTTCTTCTTCCCTCCCACCTTTTGCTGGCTCATTGCTACCTTTCTTGGCAAGTTAATAACTTGACCCACCAGATGGTTTGTCACACAGAACCATCTGAGAAGCCGTTATTGGAAATTAGAACAAACACTCGCCTCTCCGTGTCCTTAGGTTGTTACACATACTTTAGCCATGTCCGTAGCTGACAATATAGCTTCTCACAGGACGCTGATTGGTCCAGCACTGGCTTGCCGGACTCAAACGCATTACTTGAAGCCTGACAAGATGGATTTTTATGTGGTATGTGATAGGGCTTTGCAGTTAATTCAATTACAATTCCGATTTTGGTAAGGCTGTCCCGAATACCATTTTTTGGGCTACAAATCTTCGGTGAGAAATATTCAAAGCTTTGCGGAGCAGCGCACTGCAGCAGGCTGACATGATCTTCTGTCTGTCATCCGCCGTTTAATGCTCACTGTGAGGCGGACTGTCCTCAGTGTGGCGTTGTCGGCAACCCACCTGGACCGTATTGAAACACGGACCACATCTTGTTTACTACGCTTTGTGAGTCTTTTTTCACCATGTCATCACCATTCATATTTATAAAACCAATGTGTTTATGATTGTTTATTAGAGCACAAAGTTCTTCATAGATCTAGCCTCTTAATTTTGCTCTCAAAGTGCACCAGATTGATGCTTTTAACTTTAAAATGTAGCCTACATTTTCTTTCTAAATGCATGTTTCCAAAGTCGATGAGTAATCCTGTTAAATAATTGTGATTATCGTCATTACGATTTTTGCCATAATCGAGCAGTGCTGAACTCGTGACATCGCAATAATCCAGCTGCTATGCAAGGTAAGCAAGTTACTGCCACTAACTGTTGATCGGTGTATTGCGGAAAACCTCATCAGGAATGTGCATTGTGTCGCCCACGTGAAGATAAAAATAGGGATTCATAAAAACATTCAGTCGTGCTATTAGTGGTAAAAACCTCCCTTATGGTACCTTCAATGATAGTCTAGACATTATCAAATAAAGTAAAACAATCATCACAAATTGTGAGACCTCTAGGTGACGTCTTTAAATCGCTTGTTCTGTCCAATCAACAGTCCCTCATTTACAACGAAACGGAGAAAAGCAAACAAATTTGAGAAAAAGTGGACCAGCTATTGTTTCTCATTGCTACTTGATACATTGCTGAATTTACTATCAAAATTATTGTTGAATACTTTTCATGTTGATCCACTAACTGACAAATAGACAAACCATTTAACCACTACATCCATCAATCTTCTGTCACTCTTAGTAAATGGCAGCAGTTTACATTTCCAAGTCACATTCTCCAGCTCCTCCTGTGCGAGGAGGCATTCCCAGGACAGAGAGGATATATTATTCCTCTGGCGCCTTCTGGGTTTACCTCAGGGTGTCCTCCCAGGTGGACATGACTGGAATACAGGCAACAACTAATCTGTTATTTTGGTCCCAGGGTGTCTATTATATCAAAAACTGGCAGCTATTGTTTCATGAGAGTCTTGATTTCCTGTGCTTTCTCTTATCAGTCAAAAGAGGTTAAAAATTAATTTAGCTGTGTAAGAGAGATGAGCAATTTTCTTTTTTATTCTTTGAGGCAAAGTAGCTATGTGTGCGTGTCTATCATACTGCCAGCTGCTGTTGAGGATCAACTGGATTGCAGTAATTGGTCCAGTTCTTTTTGATGTGAACTTCCAGCATGTTTGGTAATGTATCATACTGGGCTCCTGACATCTCAAAGCAGATCTTCTGAAGATATTCTACTGCTCCAGTATGAGCTTGAGAAATTCTTCCTGCTTTTGACACTTTTTCCTCCTCAGAAATGAGGAAATCATCACTGCTTGAGGGCTACATGTCATTTCATAGAATGACTTGTTGCCGGGAATAAAAAAGTAAAAAAAATGATTCATTTGATGATTTTGTAGGTCACAAGATGCCTAGATATCTAAGTTTGATTTAAAATAGTTTTTCAGATGTCAAGGTTATGCTGTAACCATTGTTTCAAGACTATTTCAATGACTATATTTCAGTCTGGAGTGAGACCTGCTTTACCAGACTCTCCTACCTAAGGAAAATGTCTGTATAGGTGTGCAAGCAGCTTATTATGACCCATATTCACGTTAATTGATAGGCGGCGATCTCTAATGGCCATAGTAATTATGACGGGAACAAAGGAGGAAGTCAGGTGACATCACATGCGTAACATACTTAACTTACGTATGTAATCTAAGTTTAGTACGTAACCAAACATACTTATTTTAAGCCAAACCATGATCTTTTCCTAAACCTAACCAAGTAGTTTTGTTGCTAAACCTAACGAAGTAGGCTAGCTTTGTTTCAATTCACAACGTTAACCACGTTTTAAACTGCGACCGTTTCACAACTAGCACCGCCGCTGGTACAGTCATATGTACTACCTATTCCGTCATTTAGGTATGAGGATGTGTTGTGCTTTGCATAAAACAAAGTTACTGGAATGTCATTCGAACAATACTTAAAAGCAACATAGACGTTCACTTTCCAACCACATTTGGGCCAGTTGTAGCCTAGACATCTTCATATCTTTAGACCTTCAAATAATATTAGCCTTTTATCACCTTTTAAAAAAACAAGTGCTTTACAGACATAAGAGAAGATAAAAGCAGTTAAAAATTTGGGAGCACATAAAATACATATTTAATAATTTGATTACAAGAGAAAAAATATGTAATAAATAAACTAAATGAATTAATTAAAATAACTTCATTAAAGGCCAGTGTAAAACTAATTAAAAGCCAATCTATAAAAATTAGCCATTAATAGATATTTAAAGGAGGACATTGAGGCTGCTTGTCTAATTTCCAGTGAAAGGCTATTCCACAGTTTTGGACCCATGACTGCAAATGCCCTACTACCCTCTGTCTCCAGCCTGGACCTGGGGACAGTCAACAACAACTGGTCAGCAGACCTCAGGCTACTAGCCGGAGGTAGGGAGAGTGTGAGCAGCTGTATTTTGTACAAGCTGGAGGCGTTCGGTTGATTTCTAGGGCAATCCACTGAATAATGAGTCCCAATATTCCAAATGGCTTGGAATTGGAAACGAAGGCATGAATAAGGGTTTTTGTGTCCTGAAATGAAAGAAAAAATCTAATTATGTTTTTGTTATGTTACAAAAATGAGTAGAGAAGCCTACTTCTATAAGTAAAGCCTGCTTCATGTATTGTGTCTAAAGACATTAACATGAGGAAGTTACAAGCCATCCAAGACTTTATATCTGCCAGGCAGGTTGTAAGTGATGTGGCAGAGGAGAGGTCTGATGGATTTATGGACAGATACATCTGTTTATCATCGGCATACAGTAACAGTGATAAAAAATGTTGCAATTGTGGATAACTTGAGGTTACATGTTAATTGAAAATAATATAGGGCCAAGAATAGACCCCTGGGGGACGCCAAAGGTAATCACTGCACTGCCAGATAAGTCATTCCTACAGACAAGAAGACAGAAGTTCTGTCAGACTTGAACCACTAGACAGTAGTCCATGTTACACTCATTAATTTTTCTAACCAATCGATTTTGTGATCAACCGTACCAAAGGTAACAGAAAGGTTTAACAATATATTTTTTAAAAAGTACAACAACCAGCATCTGAATTCAGTTGAACGTCATTCACACAACTTTTAGGAGGAGGATTATCTGTGCGATGATGGGGTCAAAAACCTGGCTGGAACCTTTCAAAAAGGGAGTGCTCAATCAAGAAGCTGTGTATAGATAGACATTAGGGCTGCACGATTATGGCCAGAATGTCACTATTTATTTATCACGATTATTCATTGATTTTAGTGAAAACATATTTTTATTGCACTTTCACATTTAAATATATATAGCACTGCTTTCACTTCCATGTTGTGCTACATTCCTGCTAATGTACAAATCTTTCCATTAAAATAAGACAGCGGGTCAAAGAGTGACAACGCAGCATTCCGAGTAAGTTATTAATAACTTACATAAACATAGTATGCAATAGTCCACCTTCTCTTCCCCTCTGTCTGTCTCTCTGTGTCTCTCTCTCACACACACACACACAGCAGCCACACCACGTAATGTGCTGTCAAGAGGTCGTTGTCATTTCACGTATTTCTGTGGGATCACATTGTTTAGTTTTCTATGAGCGGAGCACAAATTTTAAATGTCAAAATTACTGTCGTAATTACTGTCGTAAATGTTCATTTAATTGTGGGAAGCCAAAATCGTGATCGCGATTAATATTAGATTAATTGTGCAGCCCTAATGGACCACTTTCTCTAATACCTTGGCAAGAAAAGGTAATTAAGTCCCTAAATCAATTCCTATGGGGGAGCTTTCAGATGACACATTTTAAAAAAAACTTAACAGCAGAGAGGCATCCAGGGTGGTACCTGCTGCTTTCAACATTAAGGAATCTATTCTGAGCTCCTTCAAGATATCTGAGCCCCGACACCCTGCATAGCAACCCCATTTCAGCCACTTGCATCTATGGCCTCATTCTGTTGGTCACTACCCAAAGCTTGTGACTATAATTGAGGGTTGGAACACAGATGGACTGGTAAATGAATAGCTTCAGCATCAGGGTCTTGTACAACACAACAGTCCTCCTTTGGCATGACTGGAGATGCGCCTGTTGATCTCGAACTCCATTTAAATCTCACCAAGGCCCTTTACTTTACATTTTTATACTCAAGTGTGGTTTTTATTTGACGACTTTCACCTCAAAAGGTGTGTTTTCCTACTTGTGTTTGACATTTTCTTGCCCGAAGTGCAACATTAATCCTTCCCTTTAAACGCACAATTTAATTAAAGCAAAAAAAAAAAAAAAAAACGGCGCACAAAGAACAAGCTGGAATCTGTCTTGTTTACCTCGCGGCTATTTGCTTGCCTCAGTTTAAACTTTTACCTTCCATTAATTGGTTCTTGAAGTGCATTAATCCCTCAGAGAGATAGCTTTATAGTGCTCTATATTCAATAGGCGGGTATTAGAGAGCCAGCAGCAGCACCTTGCCTCCTCCTCTGAGACGCTGAGAAACAGTGGGTGCTTTCTCCAGAGAACAGACAGCCGTATTCATTAGGATATTCATGGGTGCAGAGGGACGGCTGAGAGCAGCTCAGCGGCATACAGTATGCAAAGCAACAGTCAAACGAAAAAGGTTACTACTTGAGCAGTTATTCCAACGGCACATCACACAAAAACACGGATATGTGTTTAACAGACGTACATGCACTTTGCAAGTACGTCAGTCATGTGTATGTGCTTTCTCATCCATACACCCATCCATTTATTCCCCTATGCCAATTTTATGGATATGCACACATATAGTTCCTTACCTAAGCCATTAGCCTGCTCCTATTGCCGTTACGACGGCGTTCTGTCTAACCTCCACATCACTTTACAAATTGAGTCGGGTTTTAAGGCTGCATGTTCCTTTGGCCGCCAGAGATGGAGTTTCCATGGATGCATCTTTTGGCTGATGCACAGCAGCAGCCCAAAATACAGCATTGCCAAAACAAAAAAGCTGCTGCACCGACACGCTGCCTGTCAGTGGCATTCACCAGCCTAGCCTCTGTATGTGGATGTCTTTCTTTTTTTTTCTGGATGGATCTGGATTCAAGGAGATGTCCTCAATCCTCAAAAATACAGGCACATTAATGCATGTAAGCACACACGCACACCTACACACACACACAATCATCCCCTCCTACGTGCCCTCCCCACCGCGGTAAGTAGCATTGTGGAGTTTGAGCTGCAGTGTGAATTAAATTGATGTGATGAGTATGGTACACTGTTCACTAACAGTCATCAGCTGCCTGCCGTGGGGAGAAATGGCGATGACAGTGATGACTGCGTGTGCGTGCGCAGAGAGAAAGTGAGAGGAAGGGGGGATTGCCATCACTCACTGTGTCAGTGGGAGAATTAAAAAAGCAGAGAAGTGAAGGAAGAAGATATCAAGAGACAGAAAAAGAAAAGAGGTGAAGCGAGCTGCTTGTTCCAAGGCGGAAGGAAAAGTTTTCCATTGTCTTGCAAAGGTCGATTCGACAAACTTTACACATGCACAGTCACAAGCAACCTTTGAACAATTTCTATATATTGAATCGTGGGGAGTTCTGATGTAAGGAAGAAATGGACACGGTAGAATCAAAGCGTCGAGTATTTCCACCCCAGGTTTCATTGTCACCAGGGGAAATTGCTCTGGAGCTTTCTTTGTTGTATAAATATAAAAAAAAAAAAAGAAACGTATTTTGTTTACATTGAAAACGTATTGTGTCTATCCTTGAGACCTGACAAACATGTTGTAGTGTATTTCCTTTCTCATAAAATATATATTGATATTGTGATATGCTGTAAGACTTTATGCTCTTATAATAACATTACCGCAAACATTAAATCCATGTTCTACTTTATACCCACAGTGGTTATGGCAAAGCAAGCGACTAATATTTGGAAATAACCTCCGGAGAGTGTATTTCACCGATATTTCTGACCATGATTAGCCGCGACCTGGAAGTGTTTTTCAGGGGCGGATGTAATGATTGGAGGCCCGGGACAAACGTTGTCAAGCTTTACTTTTTACCCTTTCTCTAACTGGGAATGTTGGTGTTGGCAGTGGTAGAAGAAGTAGACCTACTCAAAACTTATTTTTCTGGCGTAAAACTATTAACTATTAATAGTAAAACTATTAATGCCGCAGAGTAAACGTCCTGCAATGTTTTCCTCTGAAGTAAAAGTACACAATAAGGAGTATACAGTTGAGTTGCATATTTTTTAAGTGCTTTTGGGGGCTTTTTGTAAGTTATTTTGGGGTACGATGAGTTAGAATAGTAACATAATTCAATATTTTTCATATCTAAACATCATAATAAACTTATAGCTATTATGGGCCCTTTTGGTTGGGGGCCCCAGGCAGTTGCCTACCTTGCCTAACGGTAAAGTTGGCCTTGGTGTTTTTTCCGGTGAACCAGAGTGTATTTCACCAATGTTTCAGGCCGTGTGGCGCGACTATGTCATGGCAGGTGTATTGCTGAAGACCCAAGGAAGTGCAGTGTTGTGTGTGAAGTTGTTTTTACGTCGAAAGGCAGCGAGCAGCAATACCACAGGCCGAGCATTCAGCCTTTTCTGAACAGGCGTATTTTGAACGGTCACTGCACTAGTATTTCCAATACAAACATTCCGCAGTGCACAGCATCAGGTTTGACATTTCATGTACACCATTCTACTTTGCTAGAATGCCAACATGAATAAGATCGAAGTGTGCGCTTGTTTGTGACTGTATCACTGTGCAGGTGTTCTATTAAGAACGACGGCCTCATCTCCTGTCTCATTAGGTGGGATGAGAACAGCTTGCCATCAGAGAAGCATTTCTGTCACTCTGGCCTCCATACCTTCTCTCTGCCTAACTGCACAGGCTATTATTAGACACCAGATGAAAGGTTGGACACCACTGACATATCATTATGATACGTTAATGAGCGGAAACACCTGAACTTATCACAGCGACCTGTGTGCTATGATTTGATGTGTGCCCGTGTGAGCAGTGGGACATGCATGTCGATTCTAGGTTAAACAAATTAAGGTTGATAACTGAAGTTCACCAACAAATACAATACTGCTATGTGAATACTGATAACTTTATTTCTGTGCAGTCTGTGGAAGCTGTTGCTGCTCAGTGTATAATTTAAAATCAGAAAGACTGGAAGCAGCCAGTGAAAATTTCATTGATGCCTCAGAGGAACATTAAAAAAAAAGTGTGAAGAGCAGGAAGCAGGAGATGAACATAAGGACGGATGAAATCTAACACTCACACGAGCAACATCTTATTTTTTACCGCCTGCTTCTTTTAATCTATGCACCTCTGACGCATTAGTGAAATTTTCATTTCTGTAAGCACCGAGCATCAAATCTTTTTGACTAAATTACATCTCGACCTCTTCAGGAGCCCTCTTCTCACCTGTTTTGGCAATTTGTGTTGACTACTGAGTGTATACATAGGAAAAAGAACACAAAATAAAGAGCAAAATTTCAGTCAGTTTCTAAGTGTTTTTAAAGCTGTCTCATTAAGGAAGAAATGAGAATTTGGGGTCTGAAAGTGAGGTAGTGCCCAAAAGATAAAGGAAGCTACCAAACTCATTCTGTTCAGCAAGGGGGGGAAATGACATCAAAGAGAATGAACTGAAAGAACTACGCTGGTTTACATCAAACATTATGCAGTTGTAGGCTATCAGCCATTTTACTTTAATGCTTCTTGGGTTTACAGAGAGCCAGAACATACCATTCAGCAGCACCAAAAATGGATAGGAAAGATCCTGAGAGGAAAAAAGAAATAAAAATGAAACAAAGGGAGAGACGCAGAGGAGAAGAAAAAAATGTTAATTCTCCAATACTCGTTTCAAGATTCAAGATGAAGGAGAACAGTCATTCTGTATAAAATAGTGTCAGCAGTGAAATAAATCTTAGTGAAAGAGAATATTCAGAGGGGTATGGGTCAGTTCTGGTATTCAAAATACAGCGATGATGCAGATTTGTCTTAAAATAATGACCAATTATTTCCTGTAGAGTACTGCAACAGAGTACTGAAAAAGTGTGTACTGTAGGGTTGGGATTCACCACAGGGGCCCCACGATACCATATTATCACGATACATTAGTCACGATACGATCTTATTGTGATTTTAAACATTTTGCAATATTCTGAGTTTTGACTAGAATACATTTTATTTAGCAGTATATTTCTCTTCTCTATCTTGTTGATCATGCTACGACCCCTCAGATTTATCTTACGACCCAACAGGGGGTCCCGACCCTCAGGTTGGGAAACGGCTGATCTAAAGTGACCAATAATGACATTTGCACGTTGTTCATTGTCGGCCGTAGTCGTTCTGTGTTGGGTCACGTCTTTGATTTGATTGCGATTTGATTGAGACATTAGCTCGAATTTCAAAAGCTAATGTGTGCTGCAGTTCACAATCTGCTGCACAGTTTGTGATCACAAACGGTGTCGCAGATGGTGGTGATGGTGACTGTCGCTGCTTTATGCAAAGGCAGTTTAAAATGAAATGGTCGATATGCGAAGTAGTTGTGTCTACGTAGACGGACAGAAAAACAACAGCTTCGGTCACATGGTAACAGATGGACGTATTGGTAAATCGGCAGGGACCCTCAGCTGGAGGCTGACTGTACTGGAGGCAGACAATATGAGCTGTCTGTGAACACCAGACCCAAACCGCTCACAGCATCGACTGGGAGGAGGTCACAGTCATCGACCAGAAGTCAGCTGATGGCTGATGAAAGGTCAAGGAGGCCTTTCACATCCAACATGGATGAATATCATCTCTGAACAGAAACAGAGGTTACTATCTCCCAACATATAGAACCACTTGAAATCGCATGACCAAAGTTTCATACTCTGGTCAGATTTGTGATTACACCTGAGGAAGGCCCTAAGATACAGATGAAATTTAATTCCAGTTGGACTTTAAAGGAGCAGTGTGTAAGATCTAGCGACATCTATTGGTGAATCTTTTCCTGTGTGCCAAGCGTATAGGAGAACTACGGTAGCCGAAGTGAAACGTGAAAACGTGAATGGCCCTGTCTAGAGCCAGTATTTGGTTTGTCCGTTCTGGGCTACTGTAGAAACATGGCGGCCAGCTCCATGAAAAGGACCCGCTCTGTATGTAGATATAAACAGCATACACTTCTAGGGACTTTTACTTTGGAAAATATCTAAATGAATTCAGTAAAAATGTTTGATTTTGAGCATGTATGTAGTCACAGATGTCCTGAAGTCAAATATATCAGTCATTGTCAGGCATTATTTATTAAATTATTTCCAGCAACTCCAAATTCAAAGAATAAAGACATTTCCCCATTTTTTAATTTATAAGGGACATGTAATGTTTTATACTTCCCATATATGTATTTTTGTACCGTTTGTTAACACCTTATTTTGAAAACAGGACGTAGTCATACGTGTATAATTCCACGAACTTTGCCTAGTCTGTCGCTAGCTTCATAGACATATGCTTGCCTTCTCACTTCGGCTCACAGTGGCTTTATTTTGATTGTTGTAGCGGATATGATGTCACAATACTCAGACTATAAAAAGAAAAGCGGTAACTTACTTCTACCTCTGCACGGACTCAAGTGATGCAAATACTGTATATCGATTCTGGCATTAAAAAATCGATGTCAAAATCGTAAAAAAAAAAATCGTTCCCACCCCTACTTATTAATATTATATTCCATTTCTGACGATAGATCCCCCTAAATACTACACACTGTTCCTTTAAGGCCAAAAAAATAGCACTGTAAACACATTCCTTCCCCACATTAAACCATTCCAACTACATCCAGACACTGTGAGTTTTTGGTTGCTATTGAACTTTTTCTCTCTCTTCAGCATAATTTCTGGAGAAAAACTGTGCAAGTATACTGCACGTAAAACCATAATATTGTATTCCACAACATCTGCCACTGTCAACCCTCCTCACGCCCTGCTTCTTCTTCTCGTTTCTTATTACCTTGAGACACAACTGCAGAAGGATGTGAAGTGCATAAAGGACAAGGAGGCACAGGTAGAGAATAAACGCTGATCCGGCAAACAAAGGAGGTCCTGAGGGAAAAGCGAAGAAGGCATACACAAACACAACACGCAGAAACGCACATACCGTACATGCACAAACACGCACGCACAAAATGTTGTTTTGAGAGCTAACCGTCTCACTTCTAATACTATTTAAGAGTTTCGAGAGTTCAAACAAGTTGAAAATATGCCTATAAAACAATTTCTTGAATAATGATGGTCCTGGAAATTAGTAATGCACCAATCCAACTTTTTCAGTCCCGATACGATAGTGATACCTGGGCTTTGGGTATCGGCCGATAATGAGTACCGATCCAATACAAGTGTTTAACAAGCTGTATGCCTCACTGTGTGGAAGTGACTGGGATCATTCTTTTATGTGTAAGGCAACATCAAGCTTGACTTGAACATTGCTTTCTTAGCTTTTTAAAATAAATTGTAACCATGAAATACACAATATAAATTTACTGAGTCATTATTTATTATTAAAATAATAAATAATACACCAGCAACTTGGTAAAAAAAATCTTCAAAATTAACAAGAATTACAATTCAAGTGTAAAACCTTACTTAAACTTAAACAGGAATTCAAATTCCAGTGAATAATGTATAACATATATAAACATAGAATTGAATTGAATAGATCGGCCCCATTGTCACCGATACCCGATCCAGGTATTTGAGTCAGTATCGGCCCGATATCTGATCCGGTATCGGTGCAGTCCTAGTGGAAAACATCGGATCAAAATAAATAATAATGGACGTTGTTAGATTGGTTTCTTATGAAAAAGAACTGTCAAAGTCCAAAAGCATTGTAACAGTTATTGTAGGAGGCATTAAAAACGCATATTGGCTTCTGCAGTGACAGTGTTCATGATCAACATGGTGTCACATAATATTGGGTGAATAAAAATATAAGATAGCTCTGTCAATTTGTGTTTTATACAAGCCGGCAAGTCGCAACGAACACTGGAGGAAGATTAAGGCGTTTAAAGACAAAGAATAAAGTGTAGGCATCATAACAATGATAGCAAGGCCGCAGTGACGAGCAGAGAGACACATGACATTGATTCCTTCATAACCATAATTTAAAGTTTGGAGCACACTCAAGGCGACATATTTTGTTTACGTCAATGCTGAATTACTAAAACAAAAACCTGATCACAGACTCATTCCTTCCACTCAACTGGTGGTGACGTCAACGTGAAAGCAATTTTTAGATAAAGGCTTCATAAGTAAACAAATGCCCAAGTTTTTTTTCTTTTCCTCTTCATGGACAGAACAATAGTGCACTATGCACTTTCATTCGATATACAAGTATGTGTGTGTTATTGCTACTAGTTATATTTAAAGGTTGAATTATTGACGACATCAGTGTGCTGGGTGTCTCTGTATACTGTCCTCCATAAGAAGAGAAAGAAACCACCTTCTGTCTACCAACTGTAGGAGAGCTGGCCTTGTGTCTGTGCAGCTGTTCACTAGATTTCCTGTTTGGACTTTGAAAGTGAATTTTTTATCAGTTGAAATGCCCATGGGACTTATCTCACAGTTGAACATCAGGGCATCCCTCATAGCTGTCTTCACAAAAACAAACAATGGCAAACCTGCATGACCAAGTTCACATCCAGCCCGGTGGCATTGAGTGGCTTATGAACGACACGGTAATCGCAAGTCAATTCCCGTGCGATAAGAACGCTGTTCTTGCTTTTAGTGTGCCATTTGTACGCCATGCAATCTGTATTGACTGCAATATAAACGCATCCACGTAAATACGATACCCTCAGAGTAATGATGTGAGAAGTGGGAAAGACTGCTAATAAGAGGCTGAAAGGGAGGTAGATGGTCCAACAAACACAGGGCTTTCAACCAATAGAGTGGTTCAAGACTGGTGTCTAGTCTCTGTCTCGAGTCCAGTCTCGGTCTCGAGTCCGGACTCGCACCCGGTCTCGAGTTGCAACATTCCAACCTTCATTTCCACCTTTTCAGATGTGAGGAATAGCTGCTTTTCTCTGTTTTAAAATAATAAATAAATTGTAAATTGAATATCTTTGGGTTTTGGACTGTTGGTCAGACAAAGTTTGGGTTCTTAGAAATTGTTATGGCCATTTTTGACTTTTAATACCTAATAGACAAAATAATTAATGAAATTTTTAAAAATAAATATAAAATTTTGGAAATAATGATTGTCTATATTTGCTCTTTGTAGTGGCAAATTTAATATGGCTGAGCTGGGAAAATAAATAATTAAAAAAACACAACTAAAATATGCAAAATGTGGAAGTAATACGATAATCAGAGCAATATACTGAATAATTGTGGGATTACGTTAACATATGCTGCAGACAACAGATTAAGTAGACTGTGAAAATGGATGTAGGAAAAAAAAAAAAGTGTTCTCTCAAGAAGAACAAACTATGTAATGACTCAGCAGAAGAGCATCACAAAAGAGACAAAAAAAACTGTTAGTGCAGCCAGGGCTGGAGAGGATTGCAGGAGTAAAAGTGCATTTGGGGTAGATACGTAAACAGGCTTATCACTGCCTGTCATTAAGTCCCATTGGGAAAACTCCACATTGATACAACTCGGTGTCACAGTGAGTCTGGGAGAAGATCTTCTATTCATCTCATATTCTGCAGGGCTGTGGCGAGGGGGATATGGGGAGAATCTGCGGCATCAATCACTGTGGGGAACCCAGCGATGAAACTTCAGTACATTAATATGCAACAGTAAATGTCATCCATGATTGATAACAGCAGTCGGGCTACCTGAGAATCCCAAAAAATTACAACATAGCATCTATGATACTATTAATCATTATGTAAAACAAATGAACTCTGAGCTCCAGTGGCCTGCAAAAGGATCTCTGTATGTTAATTTACAGGTTTTTTAAATTTAGTCATATTTTCATAGCATTGATTGGTGAAGACTAGTCACTTTTTCAAAAAATTAAGTTTGAACGAATTGGAGCCAACACGCATTTGAATTTATTTGAACACAAACCATGTCCTGAAATATGTTGAAGCTGTGAGAGATTTACAGTACAGTATTTTCCTGTTTATGTAACTGCATGACGAAATAATGCAAGCATCGGGGAGGGAGGGATGCTGCTTGGCTGCAGTGAGAGAAAATGACATAACGAGACGGTAATGACAAAGTGTTTGATAAAAAAGCTGTATATTTGTCATCTTGTGGAATGCTATTATTAACCTGCTAGCCATGCTAGGACCCACAGTTTATGCTTTCAACCCTGCCCACACTAAGGGGCCGTACACATGCTGCATCTAAAAACGCGTGGAAAACGCCAGCCGTGCCGCTTTCATCCTTTTATCCAAGGTGCTTGGGAGGTTGCGCTCCTGTCGCGCCTGCCGTTACTAGGCAACCAAAACCTGCGCGCTGTAATGACGATAATGAAGTTGCGGTAATTTAGCAATAAAAGCCTCACTGACTAAACTAAACTAAAGTGAAGTGAAAACAAAGGTAAGTGAATTTCCAGCATCATTAATCCCTCACAGTAACATGAATGCTCGATTTCTCTGTGTCAGGTTGGCTGACCTTTCAACTGGATGTTCTGAAGTCCTCAGACAGAAAGGGTAATGTACATACTGTATATGTAATGATGTAATGCTCTGGGTAGTCCTGCACTAAAATGATTAACTTCTCCTCCATATATTTACCGTTGACTGATATTTACAGTAGAAAGAAAAGATATCTGCTGGCTGTGATCGGTTGTTCCACATCACATGACATGCAGTGCGCGTTGCTGTTTGGCTTTCCTAGATGCTTCCGACCTGCAGAGTCTGATACATTCTGTTTAATTTTAGAAGATCTTAAGATGATGCCAGAATGGATATATATATATATATATATATATATATGCGGTGTAGTAAGAAAGTTATTAATGAAAGTTGTCACAGCTGAGTTCACACACTTTCTTTCTGAAGAACCGGTCTGACACATATGTCGCCTTGGTTCATGAACAAGGCTCCTCCATTAACTGACTTTTACAGTAAAGTTGCCTTAATTGCACCCGCCAGTTGAAAACTGAATTTTTGAAATTAGCATAACAGCAAAAGGACCAAAATATTAACTTTTAAGGATTGTCATGCAGGAACGCCAACTTATATCAATGAAAACACTGTTATTTAAAAAACATAATTTCACATCGGAATGGAGCCGAAGAGTTGTCTATAAATAGTAATGAGAAAATAAAACGTTTTTATAATGTTGAAGGTTAATTTGCAATCATTATATGAATAAAAAGTCTATGTTTTTATAGTTTTCTAGGTGTTGTATTCATTGAAACATTAGACTTGAAGCACCACAAAGCATGTATAATCAGAATTAGAGGCAGCAAAAGCCCAGAGAAAATCTCTGATATGAAAAAGTGATTTAAATATCTAATTTTGTAAAACAGCTATAGGCTATTATTCAGATTGTGTAATATGCTGAACGGAAGATGGCAATCTCCAGACGATGAAAACTATACAAATCCTTTTGTGTGCTCATGTCAGACACACTTGGGTCACTGCAATGAGAAATGGAAAGGACATGCATGCTTGTTCTTATCAACACCGAGCAAAGCGGCACTTAGTGCGAGATAAGATTTTTCAAGAAACGGGGTTTGTGATGATGTAATTCTTTGTTTTTTTTCCCCCCATATTGAACAAAAAGTAGTTCAAATCTAACTTACAAATTTAGTTTTTACATTTCATTATCAGTAGGGCTGTCAAAATTAGCGCATCAACGCAAATTTATTTTAACGCCACTAATTTCTTTAACGCATTTACGTAACTTGCGATTCTTAGGTTGTAGCCGGCTCAGTTTTAAACCTAGAGTGAAGATACTGGCATCATATGAAAAAAACTAAAGCATCCATTGGTACCAGTGTGTCAGTGTGCTCCTTGACTATGACTTGCCCCAAACTGCATGTGATTATCATAAAGTGGGCGTGTCTGTAAAGGGGAGACTCGTGGGTACCCATAGAACCCATTTTCATTCACATATCTTGAGGTCAGAGGTCAAGGGACCCCTTTGAAAATGGCCATGCCAGTTTTTCCGCGCCAAAATTTAGCCTCAGTTTGGAGCATTATTTAGCCTCTTTCTCGACAGGCTAGTATGGCCAATGGATTTCTTAGGTTTTATAGTTTCATATGATATCAGTACCTTCAATCTAGCTTTTAAACTGAGTCTGCTACAAACTCCGAAAGGCAGAATAGCAGAAGAGGTTGATTAAAAATCTATACAGCATTTTGGGGAAATGATACAGTATCGTAAAACATAATATTGCAATACTCGTGTATCGATATTTTCTTACACCCCTAATTTGAGGTTCATATGATGCCAGTATCTTCACTGTAGCTTTAAAACTGAGCCCGCTACAACCTAAAAATCGCAAGTGGCGTTAAAACGAATTTGCATCAACGCGTTAACTTTGACAGCCCTAATTATTAGAGATCAGACCATTATATCACCACCACAATCATAGTAAGTCACTTCTAATGTGAAATGAGAAATTTGGTACAATATAATGCTTGGAGTGATGAGTCTATGATAGGTGTTCACTGGCAGCATTCAATCAAGACGTATAATTACAGGAGGTAATTATGAGAGGCTCCTGAGATCCTGTAATACACTGTAAATTCTTTTCATTATAAACATGACAACAGGACTAACAAAGTCAACGTAAAACTTCATGTTGGGGCTTAGCAGCAGCTTAAATGCTGCCAAGGAGGAGCACGCTCAGTTAGACGCTGGAGTCTAAACAGCAACACTGCTGAAAAGCCAAGCTGCCGGGGGCACAAATATTCCTAAGTGGCCTGGTAAAAACGTCAGCCATATATCCCGAGATAGAGCGGTGGAAGCTGCTCAACTAAAACATTTAATTAGAAGGCAGGCCACTAGTTCTCTGATGTGTTCAGATTCAAGGGCAATCATTTCAATACCATCAGCATCAGCATCTTAACCTGCTCCGAGCACAAGGGATCAGAAGTGACGGTGTTTACTTACAATCATATTCAGAGCATCATGATGAGCAATGATGACAGATTTACAAAGAACACAAGACACTTTGACTGCATCAGTTAATTATCTTAAGTATTTATATAAAGAATGTTACCCTCTGACCCTTTGTGCAACAGCTCAGTACTGCAATTATATTAGGATAACATTTAAGATAATAATGTGAGAATATCAGGATGCGCAGGCCCTCTCATTCATTTGAATGGAGCCAGTCCAGCGATGCAGGTGGGGTGCCAACCATAGACTGTATGTATAGATGGACGAGGCATCACCACTTCCTCCCACTGTACGAAAGTGAAGCAAAAATATCCAGGGAGCTGCTATCTTGACATTTTGACATAATTTTGAGCCACAGAATCGAGGTCCAGCCCACACGCCTGCCCGGGCCAATAACGAGCCAAAAACTGCCGCAGCTTGTTAGCACGAGCCACCTAACTGCTACGTTAGCACCACGGTAGCTGTTTGGCTAGAAAGACACAACAACTAACCATATAATCTCTATAACATTTTAACATGGGGGTCTATGGGGATTGACTCGCTTTTGGAGCCGGCCTCAAGTGGCAATTCGAAGAACTGCAGTATTTGGCACTTCCACGTTGGCTTCATTTCTCAGCACTGGAAGTTGCCGCTTGTCTGATACGCTTTCAAACTCATGGATCTATCGCTCCAATTGGACTTCCTTGATCGCATGTCATCGTCCCACCAATACATGATGCAATGTAAGACCCTTGCAATATTTTTACAATTTTTTTTTATCAAAGGGCTTTTTTTTCTTCATCTGAACGGCCACATAGAGATGCACAAATCAGATTTTTTTCTTGTTTGATTCTGATACTTACACCCAGGGTATTGGCTGATACCAAGAACCAATTGAAAACTTAGAAAACTTAGAAAAAAACTTAGAAAACTTACTTAAAAAGTATTCTTCTATAATAACAAGTACTCAAGACTAAATGTGCAACAATTCAAATAAGAAAAAATCCCCAAAGTATTATTTACTAAACACTACACTCTGATTGGTGCACAGAAGTGTAGGCTACATGAAATCACCTTTTCGTAACTGAGCCCTGCCCATTTCAAACCGCAAAGTGCCAGCAGAGGTTTTTAATTCTTTGGCCAACAAAACCGGAGAAACAAAAGTCAAGACAAACTTCCAATGTGACTTTTACTGACAAACAGCCACAGCAGGACCCATATTAATGCAAATCCTCCTAGTCCCTGTTCAATTTGTGAAAACCATTTCCTCTTGAGCCAACTCCATTTTGGTTCACATCATCCAATGAAGCCTCAAGCTTCCCTTTCTTTCCTCCCTCGCCTACACACATGGGAGCCAATCACTAATCAGCGTGCTCTTTATTAACCCAATCAGCTGCTCCTGTAGCTTACCGCCTCAAGCACCCGATGCTGATGCCAACATCCGACCAACATCCAGCATCTATACAGAATCACTGTGATAATGATTGAGTTGAGAGGTTACGCCGCTCTCTGATTATGGAGTTAATTTCCCTGATTGTGTGATGGCTCTGCATGGAGTCAATGCCAATATCTAATCTATCTTCACAAAAACTTGACAAATACCTAAAGATGTGAAGCTTTTATAATAGTATGATTGGGCTTTACAGAGGTGGGATATGATGAATAATTCAGACCACAATGAATTACTTGTATGACTGAGTCTTGCAAATGACAGCGTCAAAGCGAAAAAGTCTACCGAAAATGTAAAGGAGCACTTGTTAAATAGATTCATAGTCACTGGGAACATAGTGATATAATGTTAACCCCCTGAGTCCCACGATTCCGACCGACTTTACTGTCTTTCAGAGGCTGTAGCAGGGTCAGCCTTAGCGCTAGAGTGCAGGTCCAGACATCATATGAAACTAGAAAACCTAAATCATAGCCTAGCCATTTCATTGTAGTGAGACCGTTTTTTTAAATTTGACCTCATCGTGTAAAATGACCTGTTATGACCTCTAGGATAATCACAGCCTCATGAAACTTTACAACCACAAACTAAAGACATAGGGCATTCAGAGGATGGATGGCTTTTATAAGTATATTGACAATAAGGGGGGTTCTGAGCAGTTTCCAGAACAGAAGTGCTCGCCATCCAATCGCGAAAAATGCAATTCTTGCAGAAATCTCCAAATGTCAAAAGTTTTTGATACCAAATCAATGCATGATTTTTTCTATGGTGTTCCTCAAGATCTTGGTGTCTTAATGTTCTATTTTGGAGGGATTATTGATCATTTTTATCAATTCTCGAGGGGTAAAAAAGGTAAAATTTAGCACCAATAAATAGTATCAACCCAAAAATGGCTGCAACATCTTATGAGACATAATAGAGCATTGGGATGACCATCATATACTTCTATCATTTTGTTCTTAGCCCTTATACACTTTGACAATTTATTTTAATTAATTGATTCATGTATATTTCTGATTTATGACTAGAACAACTTGACACACCGTGCTGAGCTGCATCTCAAATTAAGCTTCAGGTTCCCAGCTTTTAGTTCACTTCTATGTGACATCTACGGTTGAACTGCTTTCTCCTCCTAAAGACACCCTGTACCCCCTAAAAAAAAAGACAAAAGATTGGTCTACTGTGGGTTTCAGAGGGTTAATGTTCTAATGTTGCGATTATTTAAAGGTATATTCTTAAATACACCTTTTAAAACGGAAAAAGGTTATGCAAATATGTGCAGCAGCTTTCATGAATGTCTCCAGGAATCTTTTTCCTTCATAAAGAACAATTAAATGTCTAAATCTCTGCGAGTTGCATCACATTCTCTGCCTTAAGCTGCTGAAGAAAACCTCTGTGAAATCCTTAAGGGAATAAGTTATGGTCCATCAGCTTGGCTATAAAGTCGATGCCACGGGCTGCGTTTCAGTTGTGGTGAAAATATTACAGCCTCTTTGAGACAAATCACAACACGTACTGTACTGTATGCGCATATGCATCCATTTGCTGGCAAGCGTAAAAACAAAACATAAACCACTATAGCAGCTCTATGAATAAATTAATGTTTTGCATGAAATTGCCATGTGTCTGATCTTCTTCACTGCAGGGATCCCATCCTCTCAGAAATAGACATAAATGAATCGAATGTTAAGTGTCTCTCAAAAAATGCTTACAGAAATACGTTTATCCAGATTAACAACAGAGATTATAGCAGGCATGTTCTCGGCACAGTGTGTGCATGTGCGATTTATGAAGAACAATATCGAGTAAATCCTCAAATTTGCGACGCAGATTGAAGTCGTTGCTTTGAGGAGAGCGGACGAGCTGAATAATGTGATTGTACGGCAGCTCTGGTCCATTTTGCACAGATCACGGTTCAGCCTGAAGTGAGCGCCACAAGCCGAAGCGCACCTCTCCGTGAGGCGGCTCAGTGTGCAGATGAGTTTGCCTTGAAGCGCCGGCAAACAAGCGTGAAGACGGCACTTTATAGGGTCAGTGCAGTCTGTGTAGTGTACATCATATTGGTCATTCACCGCTCACATCCATCTGCTGGCTCATATTCTATTCAACAGCTGCAAAAGCAAGGACCCAACACAATTATATCAGGGCAGGATTCTCCTTTCAGCCAATGTCAAAGAGAGGGAAAAAAAATCAATGGCTGCTTATCTTGTCTGCTGTCACACGACGGGAACAGCAGTTAGCGGTGTGCTTTTCCACACAGACAATGATACACGGGCAGGCTGGGAGTTTTATGCTGCAGAGTGTCTGGTCAACGGATTCACTTACCCCTGCAGTATGCGAGGCCATTAATGGTTTATACTCAGGAGCCGGAGGCATCGCTGTCATTCCTGCTCGTTCTCCCAGTTAGAAAAAGAGAAGGCATCGCTGTCAGGCAAACATGAATGAATCACATTGAATGCGGCGATAGAAAGGGCAGTCCAGGTTGGGGTGAAATGTTGTGAGCACAGTGTTGACTGGAAATATGCCTACGGGTGGGAGGGAAGGAGGGGTTCACAACTTAACAATTAACTGCCGTTTCACCGGCGTGCCATCCACCAGCCTCTCACACGAAAGCGGGAATATTTAGAATAATGAGCATCATTTAAGCAAGCTGTCTTCCCTCTGGTTATAATCAGAAACCCACTTGGCTTCCTCCCACACAGAGTGCGATCTCAGCGCGGCATCAACTCACACAGTTACTCAAACAGTTAGCGTCTGGAAAACATCTGTCCAACCTGCGGAATTGATATTTATCCAATTGTTCATCACCTAGCATTTTTTTGTGTGTTTGTTGCATAGTGTACTAGTTTTTTTTTTTGTTATGCTGCTCTAAGATCTGAGGACGAGATGTTTCAAAGCAGGCAAAGATGAAGAATATATGCTCCGAAAGTATGTTCAAAGAAATGACATTTACAGTTGCAGCCAATTAAAGTTCATAAAAAAAGTGGTGAAAAAACGTCAAGGTCTTCAGGATGTTGCAGAAACACTCCAGTTTCTTATTCATTGTTTTTTCTTTGTGAGCTGTTACCAAGCATACCATTAAATATGAACGCCCGGAACTGAGTTCTCAACAGGTACGGTTTATTCATGTTACATTTCAACACATCCGCTTTACAATTCACTTCAGTCACGTCATAAGTTACCCAACAAAACTGTGACATAGGTCCTCAGGTTTCAACGGACACCCCCGCTCCATATTAAATAGTCTGACCCATACATCCGAACATACAGTTTATACTAGGGCTGTCAAAGTTAACATGATAATAACGCATCAAATTTGTTTTAATGCCACTAATTTCTTTAACGCATTAACGCAATTAGTCGGAGGTTGCATCAGGCTGAGTTTTAAAGATAGAGTGAAGATGCTGGCATCATATGAAACTAAACAACTTAAGGAATCCATTAGTACCAACAATGTCATACTAGCTTGTTGCGAAGGAGGCTAAATAACGCTCCAAACTTACGCTAAAGTTTGCCGAGGAAAAACTGTCACGGCCATTTTCAAAGGGTTCCCTTGACCTCTGACCTCAAGATGTGAGAATGAAAATTGGTTCTATGGGTACCCACGATTCTCCCCTTTACAGACATGCCCACTTTATGATAATCACATGCAGTTTGGGGCACATCATAGTCAAGTCAGCACACTGACAGCTGTTGTTGCCTGTTGGGCTTGAGTTTGCTATGTTTTGATTTGAGCATTTTTTTTATGCTAAATGCAGTACCTGTGAGGGTTTCTGGACAATATTTGTCATTGTTTTGTGTCGTTAATTGATTTCCAGTAATAAATATATACATACATTTGCATAAAGCAAGCGTATTTGCCCACTCCCATGTTATACTTGACAAATCTCCCTTTTAGGTACATTTTGAAAGGATAAAAAAAACTGTGATTAATTTGCGATTAATCATGGACAATCATGCGATTAATCGCAATTAAATATTTTAATCGATTGACAACCCTAGTTTATACACATAACATGCACATTACCAAAACACATTCCGGTGTTGAAGCTTCACCCCAATAGCGCTTGCAACCCAGGCGAGCCTCACCAAGTCTCAGCACCTTCTCCATATAAACAGATACAACACAGTCAGCCTACCACACACTTCATACCACATCCCTCTAGCAGCCCACATTACACAGTTTAGTCCTACCATTAAATGCAGCCTCAGCTCCACATATTGAAAAGATTATTGTTTGAATTGTAGACAAATGCAACATCCCTTTTGGACCAATGATATACAATATCTTGCTACATTACATGGATACTTAACTTTTGTTTGCTTTTTTTTAACTCAATCTCTTTAAAGAGATTCGGCAAGGTTTAAAAAACAAATACTTTTTCTCGGTGCGCTTATTCACCTCATACTATATTTTTTGTATGATTTCCATTGATTCACTTGGCGAGGACTCCTAAATGCAGATCGATTCAGGGCCAAAACTGCTGGCTCATACTCTGAGGCATTTTCTCTCAAAACTGTAACATCTATATGAGAGTAACAGCGTGTATCTGCCCCCTGTCAGAGCAATGTTTTCTGTTCAGTTGCCCATCTCCTTTCAAGCATCAACTTGAGTCGTAGGCATTCAACAAGTGAAGAAAACCTTGTTAGCGGGCTGTTGATGCAGAGCCAAGTGTGTTTGATAGGGTCTGCGGGGGTCCTGCTCACTACCACCAAAAACGAACTCCACTGAGTGCCAATCACACGGAGCCTCCAGGAATCCAGCTCCCCCTCCTGAGGTGAAACTCCACCATTGCTCAGGCAATCAATGCAAGCTTTAGTGCACTGCGGATGTTCAGCGGTATAGATGTGGTCAAGCAGGGGTGGCCTGACATGACTGCAATATGACTATACTACATGACTCAACTGAACTGACCTATGATTGGGGAAAGTTCACGCTGGGAAATGACCATTTAGTCTGCAGGACCACGTGAACATGAAAGGCTGCACAGCAGAGCTGATAGAGCAGAATCAGCCATTAATTAGGGGTAGATGAAATAAAACCTACTTTTGCAGTAAATGTAATTTGACTAAGGCTGTCAAAGTCAACGTGATGATAACGTGTTAACGCAAATTCATTTTAACACCTAATTTCTTTAATGCATCAATGCAATTGATCTTTTGGAGGTTGTAGCTGGCTCAGTTTTAAAGGTAAAGTGAAAATACTGGTATCACATGAAACTAAAATGAAATTTGTACCAATCATGTCAAACTAGCTTGTCGCGAAGGAGGCTAAATAACACTCCAAACTTGTGCTAAATTTTGGCAAGGAAAAACTGTCATGGCCATTTTCAAAGGGGTCCCTTGACCTCTGACCTCAAGATATCTGAATGGAAATGGGTTCTATGGGTGCCCACACCCATGTTGATAAGAGTATTAAATACTTGGCAAATCTCCCTTTAAAGTACATTTTGAACAGATAAAAATGTGTGATTAATTTGGGATTCATTTTGATTAACTATGGACAATCATGTGATTAAGTCTGATTAAATGTTTTAATAGATTGGGGCGATAAGTAACAATAGGTATTTCTGCAATAAGCTCATATCAGCCAATACAGTGTATCAACCCGGCCATCATAGTCTTACTCAATTATTTATCAATTTACTGACTTACCCATATACTTAGGCTTTTTATTCATTTACCTCCCAACTCATTTACTTAATTAATTATTTACACACACACACACACACACACACACACACACACACACACACACACACACACACACACACACACACACACACACACACACACACACACACACACTTCAAGCCAATAAGGTGGGCCAGAGAAGTCAAGATGAGTCTCTGAAAACATTTCAGGTAAGTCCAGGCGAGATAGATGGTCAGGCAAGCCAGCAGAGAATGGGATTTCAACGTCGCAGAGGGGGACAGGTATATTTGCACCTCTAAAGTGGATTTCCATGTATGTCTGGAGACTCTGCAGTAATGGTAAAAAAAAAAAAAAAAAAAGAAAACTTTTGAGTGCTTCCTCAAAGGTCACTATTCAAAGCATAGTACAGTGTGTTAATGGACACCGACATGGGGGGTGGGAGCAGTGTTGTGTTTGTAAGACACAATATGACAGGAGAGAGAGTGAGAATGACTCAAGCCACTGCTTTATTCAATGTCATTGGTCTCAAGTTGGCCATGAGACTAGGGGTATCACAGTTCTCCAAATCCATGATTTGATTTGACTTTCCATTTTAAGGTCATGATTCATTTTGATTTTCGATTTAAACATGCCATTCTTAGACGATGGAGTCCTGATTCGTAAAGATCAACAGATCATTGATTTTATGCCTTTACAACCTGTGTCATTTACACTTTAAAATTCTTCTTTAAAAAAGGCTATCAAGGGTGATATTTTTCTGGAATATACCACACTAAGGCCATATGGTCAAATAAAAAAAAAAGTGTTATATTTACGCTACGGTACGGCGAGCATAAGCCCCGCTTTACCGTACAAAGAGTTGTAGACACGCAATTGATTTTAAGTGGCGGTAGCGCGACCGAAGCTTAAACCGCCTAACAGTTCGATGAACGCTGTTTTCTTTGGTTGCTGCAGTCTCTAAATCTTCTGCAGCATACAAACTGTCGTTTTTCTGTCAATGAAACGTTCGTTGTTCACGTAACTCACGGGGAAGGCAAAATAGCGCCACAGCGGTGATTTAAGGGAAGCAGGATGATATTCTTTTGTTGCTTCGTCATCTCCTACTCCGGCAGTGGCCATGGTGTCTCATGGTGTCGCCGGTAAGATACACTGTCGTCTTTGAAGTGTTGTTGGGGTTTTTTTACCTTCGGACGCACGAAACTGGGCGGGGGTGGAGAGAAAAAAAAATAATCGCGATGCTGCTTTTGATTTCCATGGTCGAAATCGGAAGCTAATTTCGATCTATTTCCGATTTAGAATCAAAATCGTGTCACCCTACAAGAGAGCAACCCAGCCTATATAGAATTAAGAGAAATGATCAGTACAGCTTGAAAGTGCTTTAAAAAAAGGTGTCCACACGCTGCTTGCTGGCCTGCTTGCAAACAATGAAAAAAAAAATCATATAACATATTCTTCCATTCACACTCCTTTCCATCTCTACTTGATATGCTCAGAATGCTATGTTTAGGCACAGCTGAAATCCTTTGGGGGTCTCCACAATATCTCCTCTTGCAACAACACTAAAAAAGAAGCTGAGGTTGCCTGTAATAGAAACACAGCCAGAAACAGCACAGCATACAAATGCGTGCATACTCACTGCAGCTATTTTTTTGTTTATTAATACACCATGCCAGTGAAGCCCACATGCAGATTAAAGACTAACTGTAACCTGGGGAAACTGGGAACAGAGGTGGCGATGGCTCTGATGAAAAGGAAACAACAAAGGCAGCAAAGGGAATGTTTGATCAGAGCAATTATTTTGTAAGAGTTGACCCAGAACGGGTTAGAGAGATGCCAACAAAGAACCGCAACAGGGAAAGTCTTCTGACAAGGCGCCACAATCAATATCTCCTACAGATTAGGGAAATACTTCCCATCATCAACTAAACTCTGTTTTGTATCAGACAGAGGGAGATATTTACTAAGGATTTGTAAATAGCCCCTTCTAAGCAGTCACTTAACCGCCAATTTGCATTTGGCTGCACTGTGGTTTGGCGCCGGTAAAATGGAAGAAGCGGCACCGCTGAAAGTTGCGTGTTTGGTCGCCCTCTTCTTCTGCAATGGTTTAATGGCGCCTGACAGGAGAGTCAGCCACCAACTGTTTCTCGATGCGCCCAACTTCTAATATTCACAGAACAGCAGTGGATGGAAATGCACATTAATTAGCATTAATTTTTTTCCAGATTTTTTGGGAAATCCAGTCAAAATTGCACTCAATTTGGATGAAAACTTGACTGGTGAGAGAGACAGATGGAGCAAGAGAAACATAAATACAAAGAAACATTTTAACTTTGCTGGAGCTCCCAGCTCAGCACCACAACACAAGACAAAAGAGCAACAATAAAACGACTAAACAACAACTTTTAATGGCTCTCAGCAGCTCCAGTCCAGTACCATATGAGCACAGCAGCCAGAAACACTTAATAAGGAAGCTGTTATCTATTTCGATCTCTTTATAGAAATAATCTACAGCAGACAAAGGAGCATAAAAAAGCCCCGACACTTATTTTTTATTTGAAATTTTGAACATCAAACATAATTTCCTGCATTCTGGTGAATTTGTATGCATCAATTTACTCTGGAAATGTCTTTATTTATGTAAAGGAAAACACAAAATTCAGGTGGCAGGTGACTGTAGAGAGAAGATTTTATATCTCTTAGTTTTATTTTTGGCTGGACCGCAGAGGGCCACACCTACAAACGCAAAAGTCTGTTACTGAGTGATGAAGTTACATGATTGGTCGGCCGAGTGTTGGAGTTTCCACCTTGGCGTTTGCTCTTTTAAAACGAAAGGTGGGAACAGTCCTTGATGCAAATGATCCCGTCCAGTGCGACTCGTCCGGCTCACGAAACTTGGACCAACCTGTCAAACTAGGCGATTTAGTTCTAAAATGAAAGGAGATTCAGCAGTGGCATGGCAAAGTTTATGAGCAGGCCGCCATGTAGTTTCCTGTTTGAAATGGCGAGCAAAAAACCAAGGGATCAATCAGGTTCATTCCACGATAGGGTACGTCACAGTAAAACGGCCAGTTGAGTGGTACAGCCCGTCCCCCAGTGTCTTTGCTGGACATGGTGGACATGTACCGCTGGATTTAATATAATAGACATGACCACTGACTATTTGTGTAACAATTTCGCCACAAATTCACAGATTGACCATACATGGTCCAGACATATACTCAGTTTTGACCGGGTCTTGTTATTCTTATTTTACGTAGTCCTTTTTGTTTATAATTATGTGATCGGGTATATATATGTATATTGTCTTTGAGTATTCCTGCCATTTCTATGAAACCACAACCTGTGTGTTGAGACAACTATTCCCATTGATTATCAGACCCCTGTCTAGGGAGTTATCGTGAGGAGAGCTCAGCCAAGCAGGGAACCTTAAGGCCAAAGATTCAAAGAACTAGCAGCGACGAAAGCCAACTGTTACGTCACCCTACGTTGCCTATGTCTTGGCCAAAAAGTTGCACTCGCACACAACGCAAAGACTACAGCCGATGGCCAACTACCACGTACGTTCTGTGCCTGCGTGAGATGAAATAACTCTCCCTACCAGCAGTAATCTCTATACGTCATT